>JAJIYU010004329.1:0-24511 GCA_030144865.1 Tinospora cordifolia | reverse complement strand
TTTAAATTACAAGGTTGTCCATTTTCTTGCTAAAAATATGCAAAAATAAAGATTGAAACCTTAAGAATAGGATAAAATCACTTTGGAACACAAAGAAACTCTATTTCTTACCAGATTTAAACATCTTTTCAATCTAAAAGTTGAATGAAGAGGGAGACACAAATGACATTAAATCCACGTGAAACATACAAAACATACTTGGAAACGTGGTGAATGATGCATCATGGTTAGATTTTTGGTGAAACGATAATGTGAATGGCATGGCAATGGAATTGGTATTGTGGATTTTATAGAAACTTGGAGTATGTTTGAGAGAAAAAAAAAAAAAAAAAGATGAGTTATGTATTTGTAAAAAAAAAAAAAAAAAAAATACTAGTTTCAAAGTTTTAGAAAAAAGATAGGATGAATATATAGAAGTTTTGAATTAATTGGGTGAAGAAAGGTCGCTATTTAGCCGCCCCCTTTTTTATTAATCTCTTTTTTTTTTGTTACAAATTTCCCAAAAAACTTGGGACTTAGAGAGAGAGAGAGAGAGAGAGAGAGAGAGCACCTTATTGCCAGCAAAGAAGAGAAGAGAAGAAATTGGAATCGATGGCGGCGACGAAGGGGTTGGTGCTATCTCGACCAGTCACATTTGTCACCGGAAATGCAAAGAAACTTGAAGAAGTTCGAGCTATTTTGGGCCAATCCATTCCCTTCCACTCTCTCAGGCTCGACTGTAAGAGAGAAATAATCTCGCAAAATCTTCTGATTTTGCCTTTTTTAATGTTTTATCTTCGAGTCATTTATTCAAATATTTGCAGTGCCAGAACTCCAAGGAGAGCCCGAAGAAATCTCGAGGGAGAAGGCCCGATTTGCTGCTGTTCAAGTAATTTTTTAGTGTTTTTCTTTGTTATTGTCAAAATGAGCATCGTGTAATTGCTTCATTCATGTGTATCTTTTAAGATTTTGAGACTTAGGTGTTACTGATGATGGTTGTGCTTGTGGGGTTGATTCTCTAATGAAAAATCTGCCTTATTCTTGGCTGCCCAATTATCCTAGCCCAAGTGGGCATGTTGAAATTGCTTTCTTTGGTGAGTCAATATGATGATTTGGAGATATTAAGGTGTTATTTGGTGGTGATTTTCTAAATGACATATATAATTTGGTTTCTCATCACCGATAAAAACAAAGCTTAACGCTTGCACTAGCCGAAGCCAGCATGGAGGAATTGCTTCCCTTGATTGTGTCAAATTGTTATTGATGATGATCAAGATAAATTTTATCTTTGTTGCTTCCCTTATTTTTCTTTTCTTGGTCGTCTTTTAGCAATAAAGACTAGCTTAATTTTTGGACTGGTCAAGTAGGCATAGAGGAAGTGTTTCCTTCCTTTGTTAATTTGGTTTTTTTTTTTTTTAAACTATAAGATTTAATTGATACCGAAGGTGGTGATGATGATTAACTGATGAATTTGCTTTATTCTTGATTGCCCGTTACCAAGGAAGACAAGCTCAAAATTGTTGAAATTGCCAATTGGTCATGAAAATAATTGCTTTCTTGATGTATCAATTCATTTTTATTTTTTTTTGGTGGAAGGTAAATGGGCCAGTTCTAGTTGAAGATACTTGCCTCTGTTTCAACGCGCTTAAGGGTCTCCCTGGTATCCTTCTATACTCTATATTTGTGACTATTGTTTCCAGTTGATTTGGAGTTTCCTTTATAATGACCTTTTGCTACTTCTGCACTCTCTTGCAGGTCCTTACATGTAAGTTTTCTCTTGGTCTTCGTGCTTTCAAGGTAAGCATTTGTTGCATTTGCTTTTGCAAATGCATATCCATTGTGAACAAGAGTTAATGAAAAATGTTGATTATGTGCATGGTATGAAAATTATCAGAATTGATTAAGTAATTTGAACAATCGAAACAAAGTTCATTGATAATTGTAAAATTACAAAATTTTATTGAAATCTTCAAAAATTTTAGCAAAGTTCACCAAAAATCGAAGTTTCGACATTTTTTGCATTAACAAAAATTCATAAAACTTATAAAACATGTATTTTTTTATGAAAAAAAATCTATTTGATGTACAAAGATTTTTCTGTATAATCATAGAGATAATCATTAAAAATAAAAAAAATAAAAAAAAAACTCTCTATAAATGAAGAAGATTAGAAGCCAGATATGTGAAATTGGCAAATAACTATCCAAGAGAAACAAGAATGAGTTGTAGCTTGGAAGAGACAATAGAGAGAAGAAAGAGAAGAGAAAAATAAGATGAGGGTCTAAGAGGAAAGGCCTTGAGAGAAAAAGGAGAACGAGAACCATCTATTGTAATTGATAGAGAAGATTGAATGTACTTGCGCTTGTAACGACTAGCGAACCAACAATCAATAGAACTAGGGTTTATGCTTGTAATACCATTAGAGCTTGACGATAAGTTTCTCATTTTTTTTATAACAGTTTTATGTTAACACGCGCGATGTGAATTAAATATTGTTGATATTTAAATACACATTCAAAACCATTATATGTATTTTATAAATAAAATTTATTTATTAATGTTTGTTTTCCTTTTTTATATAAAAATTGTGGATATTTTTTGCATTTACATAGTATTTTTTGAACTTTTCTAAATTGACAAATTTTTACAAAATTTTTTTTTAATTTCTCGAACTCTTCGAATTAATTCTAATTTTTAAAGGTTGAAGTTTAAAGCGAAGTCAAATTTTCATTCCTTGATTCTGCGGGCAATTGGTCGTTATGCTTTTTGCTTGTACTTTTACCCAATTTTCTTCAAAAATTAGAGAACAAAGGTAGACTAAAATAAGCTAAAAATTAGATAGAGCTGCTGATTAATTGAATGATATTGTATGGGGCTTTAATTGGTTTCACTTAGTGTTGAGCAATTTGCTGAAGTCTAATTCAGGGATCAGCCAAATGTCTGTGTCTATAGCTAAAAATTAGTATGCAAAATACTCGTCTAATGACAACATTTTTCTTGATCTTCTTTTTCCACTGGCAACTGTTTATCTGGAAATATGAAACAAAGCAGCAAGTGGTTTCTTGGGAAAATTGGCCATGAAGGTTCGTACAGTACTCTTACAACATTTCTTAATCTTCTTGCCTTCCCCTACATTGTCATAATCTTGAAAGGCATCTCAAGCTGACTCTATTTTGATACTTCACTATGTTGTGATTATTTGCAGGTCTAAATAATTTACTGATGGCTTATGAGGATAAATCTGCTTATGCCCTGTGTGTCTTTTCACTTGCTCTTGGGCCTAATATGGAACCAGTTACATTTATGGGAAAAACCCCGGTACGCTACTCTAATTTGCTGTCTTTTGTTTTTTCTCAAAAATTTTCATTTCTCTCATCATGATACTCCCATTTAGTAGAAAAGTTTTTTCATAATTAACATAATTAAGTATCAATATATTCACCATGTACTCTTAGAAAGCGCCACAGAATTATCGAAACTGTTGATCAATCTCCATAGAATTATTGAAACTGTTGATAAATCTATATGCATCTTATGATGAGAAACACATGCTCCTTCTTAACAGAACTAGCTGAAAGTCTTGCGGGCATAAGTTAATTTGGATTTATTATCTAAGGTTTTCAATTTGTGTTTGAGCTCAGTAGAGTTTGTCCTAGCAAAATATTATTTGATGGCTCCAAGAGTTACAAGGACAGCTATAGTTTTCCATGAGATTTTTATGTTAGACACTTTGGTTGGTCTCTCCTCGTAATCCAAGATTTTTCTGTATGAGGACATTAATAATTTTCCATAATATTGATTTCATGCATGCCATTTCAGGGTAAAATAGTTCCCCCAAGGGGCCCAAATGATTTTGGATGGGATCCAATCTTTCAACCCGACGGTTACGAGCAGACGTAAGCCTCTCTTTCTCTCAAATCTTGTTTTCTGCCATACTGAATAGTCATTTGATACTATGCAATTGCTTGCTGCCATTATGCAGCTACGCAGAAATGCCAAAAGAAGAGAAGAACAAAATTTCTCACCGGTACAAGGCTCTTGACTTGGTGAGATCCCATTTTGCTGAGGCTGGATATACATTCCAGACTGATGCAACCATCTGATCCAGATAAAAACATAACAGCCAACTATGCGGGGACAAAGCGAAAGTTGCATTTCAGAAGAATCATGGGAATGCTTGCAAATTATATCAGTAGTTACATAAAATAGCAGATTCTGGGAAATGTAAAGCTTATTAGAGTCTGTCACCTAAATGAACCAATTTTCACTTTTTTTTTTTTTTTCTTTTTGATCTGGGGAACTTTTCCTGAAGCTGGACAATTTGTTTGAGTTCAAGCATCAGACATCAAAAGATAGGAATTCAAGGCTTTCAAAGCTCTTTCACCAAGTTATAAGAATGTCTATCCATTGGATTGTCATCCTCCACATATGAGGGAAACCCATCCCAACATTAGATGGATTGGCAGGTGTTGTTGAGACCATTGATATCATTAATTGAGAAAAATTTACTTATAAAGAAAAGTTTGAACCTAATTGAAAATTAAAAATAAGAAATTTAGAAAAAGAAAATGAAAAATTTGGTCGCTACCCTTGTAGCATGCACTATCATTATTTGAATGGGTATGCACTATTATTTATTTAAAGGTTATAAGTATTATAATTGCATAGAAAAATAAAATTGTAACAATCAACTTAATATTTTCTTCTTTTTTTTTTATAAGAATAAAAAATAAAAAGAAAGAAAAAGAAAAGCCCTTCTTCAAAAAGCAGCTAAGCAAACCATTTATATGTCAATAGGGCTTAATTCCCCTTTTTAGAGTTTCCTAAACTATCTTCTCATACTCTTCTTTTTCTTAATAATAATGATAAATTGTTTGGGTTGCAAGTTAAAGCTCTGAAATTTTTATCATTATTATTATGAATAAGAATAGCAATAAAAAAAATTTAAATAAGTGGAAGAAGTAAGGTTTTTGAGTATTAAGAGACTAGAAAATCTAATTAAGAAAAAAAAGGAATTGGCGGCGGTCAATTTAATATACATGTGAAATTTATTTAGCTACTCTTTCTTTAAAATAAAAACTAAATAAAAATAAAAACCTTGGAAAGGAAGCATAAGTTGTGATACAAGGTCAGAATTTAAAAAAAAAAAAAAGAAAATATCTGAGAAGAAGACAGAGGTTTATTTATTAATAAAACTTTTAAATAATTTTATCGTACAGAAATAAATAATAAAGATTATATTTATAGAAGTTTCTTTTTTAGTTGTGAAGTAATCTTTATCGGTCGAGATTTCTTTTTTTTAATAAGAAAAAGTGATGAATTTGGTTGATTTCTTCGTTATTAAAAAAAGATCAATGACTCTGGTCGATTTTTTCATTACTAAAAAAAATTAATAGATTTAGCAGATATTTTACGGTAAAGTAATTGATTACATCAACGTTGTATTATAAAATTTGAAAGATGAACATTTATATTATTTAATTATATTTATGACAATCTAATTTTTTTTAAAATAAAATTTAAATAAATAAAGTAAAAAAAAAAAAAACTTGAACAGGAAGCGTTGGCCCAATAGTAAAAGCTGTCTTTTAACGAATCACATGTGATACAAGGTGAGAGAGATTCCACGCAATCCACTTGAAAGTGGCTTAAACCCTCCTCTAAAATCCTACGGTACTCAGAGCCAAACGTCTGCAAACACTCGTCCAATAATAGCACTACTGCCTCTCGCCACCTCTTTTTGAGGTGCAGGACACCAAGACGTCACTTTGATTACAATGGCAATGCGTGTTGGCAATTAAGAAAACTACTTGTTAAGTTGTGTGTGTGTGTTTTTTACTTTTTTTTATTTTTGGGAGTATGTTGTTTAGTTGAATTGATGAAAAGGGAAAAACAGTTAAAATTTTAATACAGTATTTGAAGAATATGATAAATTATTTAATTATTATTAATTTTGTTGATAGGGTAATTATCAATTTTATAGTATGAACATTTGGTTTCGCCCTGTAAAACATTCGACTAAAACAATATGGCAAATTCAGGAAAAACTCTTCCAACGTAAATTTCTTTTTTTTAATATTCAAAACTTGAACTCGAAACCTCTGGTTAAAGAGTATTGAGTTTTGCCCATTTCACCTAATCTCTATTGATTTTTTTTTTCTATTTTATGTTATATTTGATAGCATAAAAATTTTTTTATGTTGTTTTAATTTTGGAACCAAAATATTTTTTACTAAAAGAATGATGTATTTATTTCCAAAAAATGTAAATAAAAATAAAATAAGAAATGTGGAAATAGTATGTGTATTGCACATTTTTATGATATTTTTTGCAGCATAAAACCTCTATGTTGTCTTAAATCTGGAACCAAAATATTGTTTTTTTTCTAAATGCATGATACACTTATTTTCAAAAATGTAAATTAAAATAAGATAGGAAATGTGTTTTAATTACAAATAATAATACTAAATTGAATGAGATATCATACTGCAATGCCAACTACAATAATTATTTGTTGTTCTAGCTACAATTAATAAAGACTTGATCTTTGAAAATATAAAAAAAAAAAATTGCAAAAAAAAGAAAGAAAAGAAAATCACTATTTTTGGAAGAAAATAATTCTAGTTTATCTTCAACACCACACCTTTAGACAAAGATATAAATCAGAAAAATCTATTAAAAATTAGCACATAACTAAGTTAAAAGAACATTTGCATACAATAAACCTTGAGATTAAAAAAATTAATTATCACAATATAATTTGACCACAAATTATCCATAAAACTAGTCTTCCTAATTATGTTATGCTACCTAATGCTTTAAATTTTTCTTATTTAAGACATTCTTCAATTGGCCTACAGCAAAAATAAACTAAAATAAAGAATAAAAAATTAAAAGGAAAAAAAAAAAGAAGTATTGTATGCTCATTACCAAGTAAAGAAAAAGATAACTTGCTTTCACACCTAATTCCTCTTATTATTATTATTATTATTATAATTAAAATTATTATTTATTTATTTATTTATTTATTTATTTATTTGTCCTTTGGAAAAGACCAGCTTTTGCTTAATTTTGTATTTCATACTATCACCTTTTCTTGTTTTTACTGTTGGGCATACAATGGGGGAGCATTCTCCAATTGAATTTAAAATAGATGTCACTTTCAAATTTATGGCCAACCCTAATCAAACTCTAAATCATGCACTAGGGTTACTAATCCTGCTTAAACTTTCTAATCCTATCACAAGGAAGGGACCATAAATAAGAGATTCTGCAAATTAACTAAGAATTACTTTAATGATATTTTATATTCTTTAAATGCACCAATTGGGACTCTTGTGTACATAAAAAAAAAAATTTTAAAAAATTGAGCCACTGATTTATTGTAATAAAAATTAACTTTCTTTTAATTAAAATGGTGTATTAGTACTAAAATATAATTGTTCGCCCACAAAAAAAAAAGTTAAATCACTCAAGAAGAGGGAGCGAATTGAGTGATATGATAAACATGGTTAATTTCAAAAAAAAAATAATTTTAATATTAATTTAATTAACATTGTCTAAGTTGATTACTTAAATGTTTAATATACTTCTTTGGAAATTATTTTTAATAACTAATATGTTTTAACTTTATAAATCTTATACTTTATATTGGTTAAGTGTCTAATAACCTATCAATGATAGTGAAGTACTTAAGTTGGTGTGATGTTGATATGGTTTATGCATAGATTGGTTAAGGCATTTAATCAAATTGGTAGCATTACACCTATTTTTTATTTTTTTTTATAAGTTTAAAACAAATCTATCATTTTGCTGATAAAAGAAGAACTTTACAATTATCTTTATATAAATTTTAGAAAAAACAATCTTTCCACAAAGACAAACCATTTTTTTCCTTTTATGATAAAAAAAACAAAAAATGAAAATCCTTTTGCTAGGTCAAGGATGAATACTCTTTTTTAAGAGAAAGGGTGAAATTATGCCTAAATTCTAATTTTTAAAATCTTAAATTAACTAATATCTTAATGTTTGTTTTAACACTTGTAACAATTATAATCAAGTGTTGAGGTTGACAAAATCAAGTAAGACAAGATCTAAAAATAAAACGCCCTTACGATGAACCATATTTTTGATACACAAAATTAATGGGTTTCGATACATGTATTCTTATGTATTTTTCTAAAATTTTTAATGAAAAATACATGAATTTTCTTAATTTTCTCTAATTTTTAATCATTCAATTGAAGAAAATTAAAATAATTGAGAAATATCATTTTTGGGAAGAGAATACAAAAATTATAAAAGGAAATGTAATTTTTGAAAAAAAAATATGATTTTTCAGAATGATTATGAAATTTTTGGGGTAATTATTAGAATTTTTAGAGAAAGATATTAATTTTTGGGTAGAATATTAAATTTTTGGAAAAAATGTATAAATGATGAAAATATAGGAATAGAAAAGATTTTGGTGAATATCTAAGTGAGCAAATTAAATAATAATAATAATAATAATAAGGAAAAATGAATAAATATATATATATATAAGGGAAATAAAAAAGGAAATTTCGGCCGCACTGGCCGAAATCTGGCTCGGGTTCACGGGCTTGAGTGGTTCGGGCCAGCAGCGCTGGTCACAGGTCCACGCCAGGCCCCTAGGGGCGTGGGCCTTCGGCCAGAGTGAGTTGTACCAGGTGCGTGGGCTGGCCCACGCGCCCAGCCTCCTTTCTTTTTCGTTTTTTTCCTCTAATTTTTCCTATAATTTCCAAAATTTTTCAACAACTAAAACCATGTTCATTCATGGTTTTGGCCATCCAATCAACCTCCTGACTAGGCCAATGGGCAAGGACAACAAGGCATATTGCATAGCAACTCATGAGCCACGTGACACTCCTTTTTGCCATGCAACAAAAACACAGTTTTTGAATAGAATTTTCAATTGAACGAGTTTTCTTCAACAACCTGCATCTCTTTTATCTTGAATCCATTTTTTTTATATTATACTCTTTTGAAAGCTTTTACTTCCCTCTACAACACTGTGCAAGCCCTTCCTCAAATTGCAAAACCATTAAAGAGGAATAACAACCACGAAGGTGGGTTACTCAACATAGCTGGTGGCTAGAAATTGTAGAAACTGTGTTGATCCAATCTTCAAGGGGTTGGTTCCTAACCCATCCGAATTCCATTTTTAAGGTAAGCCTATTCGTTTTGTTCCTTGTTATGAGTACTTCAACCTCCAATTGATAAAAAACAAAAACTAAGGTCTTAAACATGTTTTACAAGGTGCTAAAGTTAACTAGTTGTTAACTATTGCAACAGTTCCTGGAAACATCTTTGAAGCAACATTTGAAGTAGCTAGGGACATCCATTCAAGCCAAAACTTGGGGCGTTTTGAACCTCATATTTGAGGCTACAAGGAGGTATAAACGCCAAACCTTAAGCCTCTATACTCATAATTTTATATGCATGCAAAGATGCTTAGTTACATGTGAAAATCTAGTACTTACAAAACTTTTTAGAATTCCAGATATGTGTTACGTGTTGTAGGGTGTATTTGAGAGTGATCATTGCAATGTTTGCTTACTATTTTTGGATGAGATTTAAACTGTTAATATTCTAAGATCTAAGCCTTACAAAACATGTAAGAGAGGGCCTCAAATCATTGGGGTAATAGGGATAATTATGTACCTAAAAATTATTGAAAAACTTAAATATTAAAAAAATCTATTACATAACAGATTATATAGGGGACCAATTGACTGACTAAAAATGAGTATTTTGAGCTACAATTTAGTGGAGTTGTCAATAGATATGTCAAAAATATGTGTACCAAATTTCGTCCCTTGGATATGTCAAAAATATGTCTACCAAATTTTGTCCCAATTTGAGTTGGATAAGGTGGTCAACTGTAACAACCCGAATTTCGTAATCTATATACAAAGGAAAAAAAAAACTTTTAAAAAAATAAAATATACATTTTGAAAATTATATGATTTATGTCAAAGAACAAAGAAATAAAACAAAATTTGAGAATTTGATAATTTAAAGAAATTTAAATCAAGTATATTCATTGATCATAAGATGCTAAATTAACAAAGAGAGAAAAAAATATAGAGATGTGAGAAAATTAAATAAATGGAAAGGCAAGTATCTTTACAAAAATGAACTAGGGAAAAATAAAATAAAATAATAATGAGAATCAAATTCAAGTGATTTGGCAGAGTTGAGTAAGGAGGGAAGGAAATACCGAAATCCATTAGAGAGATCTCGGTGCTTCGGATGCAGGCGGTGAACTGATGACTCGAGAATTTTCAGGCGACGCCAGGGGCGGTGATTTGGAAAGGTCGAGAACAGCTCGTCGTCTATAAATAGGGGCGTTGGCAGTGGAATGAGCGCTAGAAAATAGAGGTTGGTTGATCGTGAGTGAATTGTGGAAGTTGCAGACGAAGTGAAGAGAAGAGAAGCAGCTGAAACCAATTAAGAAAAAGAAGAAGACAACTGGAGGAAGGGAGATGGTGGACAACTGTGAGCAGAGGAGAAAAAAATGCTGACCTAAAAATGGCTGGTGGGAGAGAAACACGACCGGCAAGTTGGTGTGAAGAATGAAGCTCTGTTTCTGCAACCAAAAAATAGAGTTGATTCGGGGGGAGCAAGACGCTCTGTTGCTAAAACTGAAAAAAGGGAAGATCGGCTAGTGACATTGGAGAAGTGTGGCTTTGTTGCTGCAACTGAAAACAGAGGAGACCGGCTAGTGGCATTGGAGAAGTGAGGCCCTAGTGCTGCAACTGAAATCAAGGGAGAAGACAGAGGCCGGAGCAGCTGAAAGTGGGCAGCAAACAGGGGATTTCCAGCAGGGAGAAATTGAACGACAGCATCGGCCTCTGGAGAAGAAGACAGAGCAGGTTCTGTATAATGGACTGAAATTCATGGGAGGTTGATCGGATTTTGGTCTCAGTGAGTGATGGTTAGTAAAATGATGAAACAATTTAGCATAGTGTGTTAGGAAACGAAGATTGCGCTTGTTGTTGATCAAATGGATGTTTGACAGTTAGAAGAGACCGTTGAACGAGGAAAAGAACGGTAGCACGTTGCTGGAAGTTTGGTTGGACGGTGAAGAAGCAGAACGTGGAGCAGCCTCTTTACAGATTAGTGGTTGAACTAATAACAAGGTTAGTAAGACAATCTATTTTAATGATTTAATTTAAGTATGATTAGCTGATAAATTAGGACATAAGGAAGTATGAGTATAAACTAAGACTATCACCAGATAACCTAGGAAATTTATGCATTTAAATAAACATAAATTAGAACTAAGAATGATCAAATGCTAAGATCAATTAATAAAGGTATTTTTAATAATCTAAAGTTAAGCAAGAAAATTACAAAGATTTTTAATTGATGTAATTTCAGTATCTTTAGACAAAGATGAGATTATTATAGGATTTATCATCATCATAACTTGAATTAGAATCAAAGATAATACAAATAAATCAATATGGATTGGTTGGAATAACAAAGTTTTTATGACATAATACTAAGGTTTGGAAAATAAAAGAATTAACTAATGTATCTTCATGAATTTAAATATTTAAATTAAGTAGTTAAAGAAATTAGAAACTATTTATTCAAGTACTCAATTATTTAAGAAGATAAATATTTAAATTAGAAAAACAAATAAGTAATAATTATTCGAGTTAGCACTATAAGTGATCTCGGTAAAATTTCAGGAATAGCGTAAGATTAAGATTTTCAACTCCGAATAAGACTAAAGACTTGACAAATAGAAGTCTTATTTTGTTCGTAATTATTCTGTGAATAATTAAAATTTAACAAAAAAGAAAGAGAAATTAAAGAACACTTAATTTAGCTATGACACAAAAAGATCCCTAAAATTGTTTAATTCCTTATGAAAATTCTTAGTAAGGAAATTAATAAGAAATATTGATCGAGAAATCATTACACTACAATTATTTTGTAGATAAAAATTTCTAGGACGATCACTAGCGACGAGGGGGTAAAAAATCGTCCAAGAGTTCAGGTGGGTATGATTTCCTTACTCACATGTATTTTGCAGATTTAAAATTCAAGACATTTGTTTGGATAGATTCTAGGTTGTTAGTATTTTTGAGAAAATTTGAATTGAATTGTTGGTATTGTTAAGTGACATTTGATGATTAGTTTCTTGATCACGGCGTGCATGTACATGAAATTATGCTTTTAGATTTCATCGTTTGATCATTTACCTTACCATGTTAATGTCTGATATTATTCCATTTGCTTGCTATGATATGAGCGATGTTTTCTCGAAATTGAATTGACCTTTATAAAACTAAAATAAGATGAAGGTTTATTAAGAATCCACGTACCGGTGCGATTGATGAACCATAAGGCAGATCGTAGGTATTCCCACTCTGAGTTACCTGCGACAGCTCGAAGTCCTTGAGAGACAGTACGAGTCTAGATAAGTACCCTTGCTTGGACTGTGATATTGAGATATGATTGATTTTAGATGTTACCACCTGAGGCCTCTATGATTATGATTGGAATGGATCACAGGGAATACCGAAAGACATCTCAACCTTCTTCCGGTTTTAACTTTGACCAAAATCAAATGAATGTTTAAAACACCTAATGTTTGAAAATGTTTGTAATGTTTTGGATTGGGTCTGTATAATGCATGTGATGTGTAGGATTGATCTACTGGGCTTTCGAGCTCACTCCCACTTTATTTTTCAGGTACACCTGGACATAGAATATGTTGACTACATCAGAAGACCCACACTCTGAATTGGACACCTCATGGGGAGGTCGTCCGGGATAGGTGACTGGGAGATCATGTTTTATTTATTTTATTGGATTGTTTCAACGTATTTACGTTGGTTTTAACTTTAGTTTATTTTATCTTTAAACGACGTTTCTTAGTTAATAATTCTGGTTTTATGGAAATTTTTAAAATCGCTTTGTTGCGTTATCTATGATTTATATTGTGAAATTCCGGTGAGTGTTTTGAGAAATTCTTTTGATGTTTTTGCATTGATGAATATTTATCCAGATATTAACTTGAGAACCAATTATTATGAGTTTAATTTTGAATGAAAAAGATTTTGATAAAATGAAATTTTTAAGTAGCGTCTCAATTTTTATTGGGTGACGATCCACACGTGAATTAGCACGTGAATGGAGGGCCAGTTAAAAATTGGGGTGTTACATCAACTGATGCACAAAGTAGTCACTTGTCACATAAGAAACAAGAATTTACAATCCCTATTGTTACAACTAAAAACTATAACAAATGATGTCTAAAAATCAAAATCTAAGGAGGTTTAGATGAAATTTGAAAAATCTCGAGCAAATCCAATATACGGATTGATTGGAGAAAAATTGACAAATTTGCGGCGCAGATAAAGCAAAAAGCTTGAGTTGGGCTAAGTGTTGAAATTTGAGGATTTTGGCTTAATTAACCCAATTTTGACCAAATTTGGCCCAATTTGACCCAAATTGACCAAGATGACTGCAATTGATCATGTTGATCAATTTTGACCAAGTTTGACTGATTAATCAAATTTGACTGAATTGAATTTGGGTTAATCGAGACCGATTAGAGATAATGGACCAAGGGATTAAGCAACATTCTAAAGAGAACTGAAAATGAGTTTAAACAATGTAGATTTGAGTGTAAATTGTGGGACTGGGCCGAATGTCAACGGGACATCAGTGCACGAGACCTGAGGTGAGTAGTTAGATTTAGGCGTTTACTTTAACTTGCATTCCTTGCATAAAACATCAATGAAATGACATGGTTTAAGCGGTTTCATGTGATTGAGATAAATTAGATTGATTTTGAATATGTAGATGTACACGGGTAATGAGACCATATGCTCGAGGAGAGTAGGGTTAGGGTACACTATGTGATTGAGATTAGACTCGAAGTTCGAGCACGGGGTTAGGGCATATGATCAATGCGCCTAGCTTCATACTTGCTCGAGTGACGACACTCGAGGACAAAGCCCAGGGTTAGAGTATTCGAGGGATACACCTAACTTATGACCCACTTGAGTAGCCGATACATCTAACTTATGACCTAGTCGAGTGATGACCATAGGGTTGGATTTGCTAACTTGAGACCCTAGCCTAGATATAGTTTTAACTAGCATGTATTTAAAATATTCTTCTATAACTATTGCACCATTTATAACTGCTTTTATACCATGCCATGTATTTGAACACTACATCATTTTACTGTTCATGCATACATGCACTATTTTAGGATGTTGGTTATGAGTAATATGCTGGTCTTACTACTCACTGAGCCACATTGACTTTTAGGCTTACTACTCTACTAACATTTCAAGTTCTTCGATGGTTGACAGAGGGAAAGGCGTGGTGATTGCCTGGTCCTCTGACGACTCCCTTTTCCTTTTTCTGGTCTTTTGTTGAGGTTGGTCATTTTTGTGTATGAATGTATGGTCCATTGTGTGTTCTTGAACAAGATAATATGTAATGCAATGATCATTCTTCATAATGTTTGCTTACTTTTTCACTTGAATCTTTAAATTATTCTAATATCACTCGTTGTTAAAATTGGAGAGGTTTAACAGTAGTTTGGCGAACTTGACATGGTGAGTGAGTTTGTCAAGTCACTGTGCCAGTTAAGTCGCTCTTTGGCCTAGGGAAGCGGTCTCGATAGCCCTTCAATAAAAAAAAAACTTACAACCCTATATTTCTCATATATCTACAATGTTTTTACGCTTTTTGTTGGAAGTTAGATATTCATGTATGACACGAGAGTAAGTCCAAAAAATCATCATAAGTCCATGAACCTTGAAAACTTTAGCCACGGAATATGAGATGAAGCTTGATCTAAAATGTATCCATTAAGATTTGACTTGAAATAATATTTTCATAACTCATGCCTTATGAAGTCATGGTGGGCGCACGTTTTTAAGCTTATACGCCTATTGAAATCTTTGGTGTGTTGTAATCCCTCTCGTTACTCAATCCAACAATATTCATATGTAACCAATAACAT
This sequence comes from Tinospora cordifolia, assembly GCA_030144865.1. Taxonomy (NCBI): domain Eukaryota; kingdom Viridiplantae; phylum Streptophyta; class Magnoliopsida; order Ranunculales; family Menispermaceae; genus Tinospora; species Tinospora cordifolia. The sequence continues at coordinate 9,507 of JAJIYU010004329.1, read as the reverse complement.
AATTTTCACAATAAAGTATCTTAACATAAAAAAAAACTTTCGCAAAAATTTCTTACTAACATTCAATGTTCTAGTCATATGCAATTCATCCAAAAAAATATGTCCTAGTTCCTCATATATGTTTATCTACATGATAGTACACCTACTTTAATGTCATCAAAATATGTGTTTAAAATACCAAAATAGCCAACACATTCCTGCATAAACAAACACTAGGCAGCTAACACGTAACAACTAAATTTTCTCTTAACTTTGTGTTAAAACCTAAAATGATTAAGAGTTTATGTACCAACAAACTCACTAAATATTACTTACATCTTACAATATATATGCATTTAATATAGACAAATGTGACCATAAGACAAATAATAACACAATATATTGCACAAGCAATATGCAAGCCAAAGTTAATGCATAATATCATAGTCCAATCATTCAATATGTTGTGCATTGTTCATTTAGCGTCAAGTAAAGAGTTGCTTAGGCCAAGGTTCGTGACGCCTACTCTTGACTCACTTTAACTCATTCGTATTTCTATAATACCTAGGTTTATACAACTTGTAGGTTAGCACACCATAATGAGCACGAACTAATCTTAGTTTATTAAGACATAGGATCCTTTGAAAGTGTTACAAATTATGGACTTACAAGATCCTAATTAGTAAAGTAGAGAGCTATTAGCCCCAAATGCCTATGTTCACCTATATTTCATGCAACCATTAAAATATACAATACATAAATGCATCATTTAAATCATTTTTACATATAAAACATAATACATTGTATCAAATATAAGAACACTCACTCCTGATTGAATAAACTAATCAATTTTATTTTCAACCAAATGGTCCATGCCAGACACACACACACAGATCAACTAGCTTATTCGTTATCATAACTGTGCAAATACATATATATTAGCAATGTAATTGACATAATTTTATTCTCATATGTACTAATTCGATTGGATTATACATAATTACAGAAGTAGGTCTAAACAACAACATTTGATTTCAAATTCAGTTCTCATTAATTTAATGCTACTTCAATATAAGTCCATCCTCATTTAGGTCCAATTAATCAATTACTATTCTAATTATGTCAATTGGTCACAATTTACTTAGGAACCCTAAATTTCTATAAGCAGTATTATTAATATTGCATATGAGTTTCATTGTGTTCAATTCATCGCCTCATGCTGTAATTCATCTCATTTTCATAATTTGCTCAACATATTCTAAAATTTGATTAAACACACATAAGCTCATACAACTCAACAATAAACATTTATAATTTAAGGTTTTGATCGATTGCATCCTATTGTTAATGCGCAAACACCAATCACAAACTCAACCATCTAGATTTGAACACATCAAGATATCAAACTAATATCCAAAATTCAACCAAATGTAGTAGTAGATGAAGGTGATGCGACCTTTGATGAAGTCAACTTGTAACTGTTGTCTTCTCCTTCCTTGTTGCAACTGATTGACCTTAGAGGTTTATATCTCATCATAGGCACCATACTTTCACTCAACCATTCATAATTTAAAACACTAAGTGCATAAGTATGTGATCAAATTTGAGTTCATTCCAACAAAGGGTTTAGAAGATCCAGTAGCTCGATCAAGACTACTCAGATATGATAGCTTTTTCGACTAGCTTCATTTGCAAGGTTGAACTCTTAGCAACAACCTTGGATTAAAGCCTCTGTCGTTTTAATTGAAGACACCTCAATGGTGGACAACGTATCCAAATTATAGCTTGACACAGTCATGGATTAAGGAGATTAAGTGAAAGACTTTAACTACTTTAGGATAGTTATTCTTCTTCGTTCTTCTCCTTTTTCTTTTTTCTTTGTTTGCATTTTTTTTTTCCCCCTCTAACTAAATAACTTTCTTAATAGCATAGATGAGAGAATGAGACACAAGGGCTCTCCAACAGGCCACATGGGCTGGTAGTCATGTGTCATGTCCAAGTTAACTACTGGTCCCATAACTGATGAAACCGTCTTATGTAGCAAACTACCTAATCAATATGTTGCACCAATTTTCTCTGTTATTATTATTAGTATTAGTATCATTATTTTAAAACAAGAGCATTATTTGGGTACTTTATTATGATCCCAAGGTACATTAAGTACTAAGCAACTTCAGAATTTAAAATGGTGTTTGATAACTCTATTTGATCTCTACTTTTATTTCAATTCACCCTTTAATTATAGTAGAGGGTCAAGTCATATTTAAATAAATTATATTTTTATAGAGATTATACATCTATTTTAATCAGACATTAATATATATATATATATATATATATATATATTAAAAATAATTTTTTTTTATTATCATCTAACTTTTATAAATATTAAAAGTAAAGTTACTAAACATTATATCAATTTTTTAATCATTATTTTATTTTATTTAACCACCCATTTCATTTATGATGACCCTTAATAACTTAATTTAGAATAATAAACATTAAACAGTTACTTTCAAATTGTCGAAAGTTACTGTTTGGAAAGCGCTGGATGTAGTTTGATAAACAGAACCCAACAAATTAAATAGCTTGTCATGACCCAAGAAGGTGGGGAGATACCTTGAAAAACCCGGGAAATATTCAAGAAAAGAACTTGAACAGACTTCAATGATTTAAGAAAATTATCATTTAAAGAAAAATTACTCTGTGTAATGCCATTATTTAAGAAAAAAAAAAAGATTCAAGTGATAATGACAATTGGACAGTGCTGTTGTAGACGCAATCCCATTTTTTGCCTTAAAATTTTCTTAAGTTATGTGTCAATGCATGATTGGAGAAAGTCTATCGCCAAAATTGAAAACCCAAAGCAACCCATCACCATGTCTAGAGAGAGCTGAGATGCTAACAAGCAGAAGATTCCACTCTTGTCTTCTAGCAGTCCTACACTAGAGTCGCTGCAGAAAATGCCATTTAAAAAGAAATAGGCTTTGCTGTTGTAAATGGGATCACCTCTGCGTTATCTGCGGTTTCATGGCTTCTCACCTTTCTTTCCTGCGAATTCCACCGCGCCAACCTCATCAACAGACGCCCTTTTCCATTCGATTAAAACCCATCGCCATTTCTCCTCCAAATAGGCTAAATGGTTTGGCTTCTTTCTTTTTTTTTTTTTTTTTTTTTTTTTGGGTTCTTTCTTTTTGTGAAATTTATTGTTCTGGAATCATGTGATTAAGTGGGGTGATTCTGGCAGATGGGCTTCGTTTTTCTACATTTTCTTGCTCGAGTTCAAATGGGCGAGGCCCGGAATCCGTGGAGGATGCTGGTGTTAAGAGGGTGGAACGCATTCTTGAAGAGAAAAAACGAGCTGAATTGGCCGAACGAATTGCTTCTGGAGAATTTACTGTCCAAAAATCTGGGTAACCTATGTTCGTTTCTGTTTTTCAACATTTTTTTTCTTAAAAAAATTTTGTTTCTTTGAAATTTTCTTCAATTTTATGGTGTTTGTGGTGAAGTTTTTTGGCTCAATTGAGGAATGCCCTCTCAAGATTGGGCGTTTCTGGGGATCTTCTGGAATTTTTATCGAGTTTTGGGACTGTCCTTGAAGACTATCCAAAGATTCCCGAAGCAAAAGGATCTATCAGTGCTGTTTCAGGCCAGGCTTTTTTCATTCCCCTGTATGAGCTTTTTCTTATTTATGGTGGAATTTTCAGGTTGAATTTTGGTCCTAAGGTTTGATTTCTTCTCTTACTGCCATTTTCCCATCTTTAATTTTGGAATGATCTGAGTTTTTGATACTAATTTTGATTGTTCTTGCAGTCATTTTTGATTGTTTCTGATCCCTCCATTGCTAAGCATATCTTGAAGGACAATGCCAAAGCTTACTCAAAGGTAGATTAGCTTAATTTGAAAAAGAAAGAAAAGATCTACTGTTGCTTTGTTTTGGTTGAGTACGAAGTCCTTTTATGCCAATTGGTTCAACTTCTTTATATACAGGGCATTTTAGCCGAAATTTTGGAATTTGTCATGGGGAAAGGACTAATTCCTGCTGATGGTGAAATATGGCGTGTCCGAAGAAGAGCTGTTGTCCCTGCATTGCATATAAAGGTAATCATCTGGTATTTATGGTTCTTCTTGTCCTCTGTTATTTCACATTTATTATTTAAATCCCGTGTGCCTTTATTTAACTGTTTAATCGCTATGGTAGATTAATAGTGAACTCTTTTTTTTTTTTTTTTTAAAAATTTGGTTTGGTTATTGTACAAAATTTGACAAATTTATGATGTAAATGACATATATATCTTTATCTTTTGTTTTTCGTTTGATTTTGCATTTGTAGTATGTTACAGCTATGATTAGCCTCTTTGGTGAAGCGACTGACAGGCTGTGCAAGAAGCTTGATGCTGCTGCATCTGATGGTGAAGATGTGGAAATGGAATCGCTCTTTTCACGGTTAACGTTAGATGTCATTGGCAAGGCAGTCTTTAATTATGATTTTGATTCTCTTACAAATGACACTGGGATAGTTGAGGTAATCCATTTTTTTTCTTTTGTCTTTGGAAATTGAAAACAATGTCCATAACATTTTCTTCAAGTTTGTTCGCCATCTTTCTTTTTAAAATCACTTTCTTTGCTTAGATTTATGTGAAATTTATATTTCTCACATTCAGGCTGTCTATACGGTCTTACGAGAATCAGAAATGAGGAGCACTTCAGTTATTCCCGTGTGGAACATTCCAATATGGAAAGATATTTCGCCACGGCAAAGAAAGGTTACAGCATCTCTCAAGTTAATCAACGATGTTCTTGATGAGCTTATTGAAAGATGTAAGGTAATGTTTCATTCATGTGTTATTTGACATTCTAAAGTCTCCAATTACATTGTCTGGTTAGTATCTTGAGAGGGCTCTTTTCCGTTCTTTGTTTGCATATCATTTGTGCAGACGGATCAGTTCTTCTAATTCTATGAATTTTTCCATAATGTTATTTTCTTGAATATCATTAAAGAAAGTTTCAGATAGCTTAGTATATTCCATAAATTAGTAACCCAAGATTCTAAACACTTATTCAATGAGAAAGAGGGCTCTTTTCCGTTCTTTGCTTGCATATCATCCGTGCAGACGGATCAGTTCCATAAATAATTCGATGAATTTTTCCATAATTTATTTTCTTGAATATCATTAAAAAAAGTTTCAAATTGCTTAGTATATTCCATAAATTAGTAACCCAAGATTCTAAACACTTATTCAATGAGAGAGATTCACTAGGGCAAAAACACTATGGATGCAAGATATATTATATGGCACATCGATTACTTTGTCCCAAAAAATTTCTATTAGGACTGATCATACGCTCTTCTTTTGTTCGTATGATCTTGTTTGTCATTCTCATATTGAAATGTCTTGGATTGTTTCTAGTGTTTTGTGTCTTCTTGCCAAATTATTTGATGGATTGAGAACAATTGTTGCTACACATGGTTGATTATAGTTTTATTAGTAAGTTTCTTAATTCAATTCACATTTAAATAATTGCAGAGGCTGGTAGAAGAAGAAGATTACCAGTTTCATGAAGAATACATGAATGAGCAAGATCCTAGTATTCTTCACTTCCTTTTGGCATCAGGCGATGATGTATGATATTGCTTTGGGTCTCTATGATGAAATGGCGTCTTCTGAACAATTTTAACTTCATTGCTTCCTTATTTTACTTCTCAATTGCTTCTAGGTTTCAAGCAAGCAATTGCGTGATGACTTGATGACAATGCTTATAGCTGGGCATGAAACATCAGCTGCAGTGTTAACGTGGACTTTTTATCTCCTCTCTAAGGTACACTTTGTGATGGACTAGTCTTTGAAATTTATACTCATTTAGGAGTTTGGACTCACTTGTTTTTGTATTCATCCAAATTCTAAATCAAGATATCAGAAGCTAATCTTGCTGTATCATTTCGGATTACAAATTTTCATATTCAGTATCACTCCACAAATTTACAAATAGGAAAACATAGCTTTATCTTTAAAATATCTTTAAGACTGTAATTGCCAAGTGAGTTTTGTTTCTACTACGGCTGTGGCAGCTGCTATGTTTGTAAAATTAAACGTCATCATTAGTTCAAACTCTTGACCTTCCAGCCTCAATCAAATTGTGGCTTTTATTCCCATTCTTCTGATCATTAACTTCTAGTTACCACTGTTATCAATTCGGTGCTATTTTTAACCTTACCAGCCATTTTTTTTTTAACATTCATTTATAACAAAAATAAAAGTTTTGTGTCTTAAAAAGTTGAACATCTAAGCCAACAAATATATGTTACATTTTGTTAATTTTGTTCTTGCAAAACTTTGCAGGAACCTAGTGTCATGGCCAAATTACAAGATGAGGTTGGTTCTTCCTAGCTTTGTCTCTATTTAAACGTTCTTATTCGTATTATAATATAGTTTATCCCACAATTTCCTGACTTTAAGTTTAAGAGCTTGATGGATTTTGTTTTTGTAGGTTGATTCAGTTTTGGGAGATCGCTTTCCAACCATTGAGGACATGAAGAAACTCATATATACAACTCGAGTAATCAATGAAGTAAGGAATTCATATATACACAAAAGGGCCTTTTCCTATCTGCATTTACAATTCATTGATCTGTATATGTCTTGTTATTTACACATTAATATATTAACTGAAGATATCTCTCTCTTTGACCATTTTCAAAAAATATTTTGCAGTCCTTGAGGCTCTATCCGCAACCTCCGGTCCTGATTCGCCGTTCGATGGAAAACGATGTGCTTGGGAATTATCCAATTAAGAGGTTCTTACCCCTGTCTGATGTTTACACATATCTTTTTAGTTATTTATTAGATTGATCATATGGGAAGGGTTGGGGAAACAAAGTATTGTGCTTAAGAGTAGCATTCATGTCAAGTAACTTCTTGGGTTGAATTTTTGGTATGGTGTACTTGTGTGATTGTCTCTCTCTTCTTTTTGCCTTTTCCCTTGTCAGAAAAAAAGGTTGTTTTGCTGAATTTAAGTGCTTGGTACCATAACTCTTGCTGAGCTGCAATGCAAATGTTTGTCTATGTCTTAAAGATGCTATATTTTCTCCATATGTGCAGTTCATGCATTTCTATTACATTTACTTTGTGTGTTGTACTAAAGATTTAGAACTGATCATCTGATTTTAAGAATTATTTTAGGAAAACCACTGAGATTGCTTTAAATTTGCTAACAGAGGGGAAGATATTTTCATTTCTGTTTGGAACCTGCACCACTCTCCTAATAATTGGATAGATCCAGATAAGTTCAATCCTGAAAGATGGCCTCTAGATGGACCAAATCCAAATGAGACCAACCAGAGCTTCAGGTTTGCTTTTAAACTTGAGTTGTCTAAGGTGTTAGCTGATTATTATTATTATTTATATCTGCCGTTGAAAGTGACATTTGGTTATAATGTTATTGTTCCTCATTTTGTTTAACAATGTCGAACCATCTTCCATGTTGTGCATGCTTTGGCTGGCTTGTGTGATCAATTGAAGTGTATGTATATTCCTTCCTCAGCAGTAATTGTTGGTGTAGGTCACACTTAGGATTTTTTTATTTAATTTTTTTTTAAAACAAAATAGATATGATAGGGATGTGCTTCATTTTATTTTTATTTTTTTAGTTTTTGAGATTACGGTTACAAGAACCTAATCCTTGCACGTCCCCTTATGAACACTCTGAAGGACGCTGGTTGAGGCTCAAACTCGAGTCCTAATATTCAGCACGCCCACCTACCAACCTAATGTTGGCATTAAGGATTGAACTTAGTGTGCTTCCTTGTCCCTCCCTTCCAAGGCCTCCTCGATTTTGGTGAAATGTGATTGATATGACCTTTAATTACTTGAGACAATTAGAAGGTAGAATTTGAACGGAAACTCTCCCGATTATTAGGAGATACAGAGAGGGTGGCAGAGAGCCAGACACATCTCTTCTTGTCTAATTTACCTTTTTTACCTTCTGAAACAAAAAATTGCAATGTAATAAGTCACATGGATACCTACCATTGTAATGTTCAACCAAATGTATGTGTTTCACATATCAAAATATAACTTGTTACCAACTTAGAGCTGTGAAATATTTTGTATTTTCTTTATAAAGTTCAATGGAAATATTCTTCACATAACCTTAAACCCAAACCCTTGTAAAAATAGTAACTCTGTAAATTTTATTGTTTTGAGAATTTCAAAAAAAAAAAAAAAGGAAGTTTCATAGTCAATGCAATAACATCCTTGAGATAGTAGTGCAAAATTTTAATTTTTGTTGACAATACTAAAATTATGATAATTCTTTGGATTGGTTAATTTTCCACTGTTCTTTTTTGCCGGTGTGACTTCTTAACTTGAAACTGAGACGTCATAAGTATGGTGACTAAGCAGTTGAGCTGACATTTCTCTTTCAGTTACTTACCCTTTGGTGGTGGACCTCGAAAATGTGTAGGAGACATGTTTGCTACCTTTGAGGTAATTCTATTGCAGAAGCCTATGCAATGTTGCTTAATAAAACTGTAGCTATTTTGTGAGCATTCTCAGAAATTCGAGTTACTTCTCTTTTGCAGACAGTAGTTGCACTTGCAATGCTTGTTCAGCGGTTTAATTTCCAAATGGCCCTAGGAGCACCTCCTGTAATGTCTTCCACCTTCTTGAACCCTCTTTTTATTATTTTAATGTTTTAGTCGTTCCTTCATCAGTCACAATCAAGAGGGCAAGTTTGAATTGTTGTGATAAAAAGTATAAAAATATTAATAAGAATGCAATATTTGATGGTTCAATCCATAATGCAGGTGGAGATGACAACAGGAGCAACCATCCACACTACCAAGGGCTTGTATATGACAGTCACAAGGAGAACAAAGCCTCCTATAATCCCAAAATTAGATAACAAACTCTTAGAATTTGATGATGACAATGCTCTTAAGAAGCCTTCTCCACCTGTTGCAGCTTCATGAACACGTCAAGAACGTGCCAAGAAATAATGGGCATGGCCACAATGCTCTCCATCTCAATTGTAGTATGTATGATTTCGTCCAAACTGGGAAACTCATGCACAATGGACTTTCCAAGGAAGGAGATTCAAACTGTATCAACTTTGAAGCTTTCTCACACAAGTCCATGAAATCTAAATGTTTAGTTGGCGACAAGCTAGTAAGTCTTCTTGATATGTTTATCTACTTAGGGCATCTTCAATGCATTGGTTTAATAAACCATCCACCTCATCACTTTTATCATCCACATCATTCTTTCATTAAACTCTCACCTGCAATGCTACATGTTTATTAGATTGTACTGTATGGGTCCCACAATAACATCAATACATTAAATACACAAATCATAATATTTCATTTATAAAATATATATATTTTTTTCAAAATATCTATTATTCTCATTTAAATTAAAAAAATAATAATTATTTTAATTTATATAAAAAAGTAAATTTTTATAATTATTTAATTTAAATATTACTTTTTTAATAAACAATTAAAAATGTTGAATTTTAAATGTTACT
>JAJIYU010004328.1:0-24555 GCA_030144865.1 Tinospora cordifolia | reverse complement strand
CGCAGTCTGAAATGATTTTGAAACTTAATTTGAATAATAGTGTAAATTAATTCTGAAGAAGACACTAATTCATTATAATTAGTACTAAATGATTTGAGACCTTTTTTTTACCCATAAAAGTGGGCACGTTTAATTTGCTTCACAGTACCTTTTTTTTTTTTTAAATTTATTGAACACAAATTTCTATAGTTTAAATTGAACATGTTTAACTTGCATTTTTCTTCCTATTTCACCAAGCCATTGCATTCCCATTAATGTTAATTAACAAACAAATAATAATTACATTTATTTAAACTTATTTTGCAAAATATATTAATTTTTACAAATCTAAATAATTTGAGAAATATTATCAATAATTATCTTGAATGTCTTTATAACATTATTATTTATTATAATTGATGTAACCTCTCATGTCTCACAATCTAAATAAAAGGGTCTTGTATCTCATAAAAATAATTAACAAACAGAAAGTTTTTCGCTATAAATTATCTTTTTTCTCTGAAAATTATTTTTTCTCTCTAATGTTCTTAAATAATTCTTCTTCTTCTTTTGAGATTTTCTTACATTTTTTCAGTTAGTTTTACTTAGATTTATAATAAGTTATCAACATGATCGATTTACTTTGTATAAGGTGTATACTAGTTATATGTGTATTAGTCATAACATGTAAGAGAAAATTATTGGTACTAATTATAAACAGAAGTCCACGTAACCCAATGGATTGTTTTACAATTGTGGGCGTTGAATGAAAAATCTTCATATGATTCACATCAATTCTTATAAATAAATTTTCTTTCACTCATAAGAAAACTATAGAAGTTAATGGGTTGTTTTACAATTGAAGGCGTTGAACAAAAGACATGCTTGTGGATGCTTTGTTTTTTTGTCTCTTATAAAGCAAGTTTTTATGATATTGACACATCTCCCATTCACATTGATGCCTAGAAGATTAATAACTTTTTGTGACTAATAGACTTAAGTCTGTGAAATTTTCTCTAGAATTGAAATATCTTTTTGGCCTTCAAGGACATCTCTCAAAAAAGATATCAAACTATCAAGAATACCTTGTAAGCATCAGCCCCGCAAGTAAACCCAGGATAAAATTATAAATGTGATGATTTACCAATCCATGATTCCAAGACTCAACGTCGTTCTTATGATAGGGTATCTACCCATAGTGATAAAATATTGTTACATTGCGTTGAGCCAACATATCTAGGAATAATACCCACGGTGACACTAAATTACTGGTCATTGCCCTGATACATGGTTATCAATCTCAGTCTCAAAATACAATCACTATATATAGTATATATATAGTAAATGTGAATTAATTATAATAAGTAAGAAAAAATATTAGTACTAACAATCGAAGGTCTACGCAACGTAACAGGTTGTTTTACAATTGTGGGCGTTGAATTAAAAATCTTCATATGATTTACCTTAATTCCTAGAAATGAATTTTCTTTCACTCATAAGAAAACTACTTGACTTAATGGGTTGTTTTACAATTGAAGGCGTTGAACAAAAGCTCGATATGCTTTTGGATGCTTTATTTTTTTGTCTCTTTTACGCAAGTTTCTATGATTTTTACATATCTCCTATTCATGTTGGGTGCCTAGAAAATTAATAATTTTTTTGTGACTAATAATATATATATTTATTTATAAGTTGTATACTAGGTATATGTGAATTAATTATAATAAGTAAGAAAAAAAATATTAGTACCAAAAATCAAAGGTTTATGCAACCTAATAGGTTGTTTTACAATTGTGGGCATTGAACAAAAAATCTTCATATGATTCACCTTAATTCCTAGAAATGAATTTTCTTTCACTCATAAGAAAACTACTTGACTTAATGGGTTGTTTTACAATTGAAGGCGTTGAACAAAAGCTTGATATGCTTTTGGATGTTTTATATTTTTGTCTCTTTTACGCAAGTTTCTATGATTTTGACACATCTCCTATTCATGTTGGTGCCTAGAAAATTAATAATTTTTTTGTGACTAATAAACTGAAGTTCAAGAAACTTTCTCTGAAAATTAATATATATATATATATTTACCTTCGAGGACATCTCTAAAAATAGACATCAAACTATGAGGAATACCTCTAAAGATAAGCATAAGCCATATTATTCTATGCAACATATCCAATTCATTCATCATGTTAGAGTCATGACACTACAACAAAAATGCCAATTAGCTATGAAATAGCTTTGTAGCTAAAAATTGTATTTTCATAGCTAAATGATTCAGTTGCTACGAGATACACACAAAATCTAAATTTATCTAAAATTTTGACCAAAACATATAAATAAAAATGCTATTTTTAGAAATTAATTGTAATTTTTAATATTTTAAACTTTGATTTAGCTAATTTTACATTTTAGTACAATTTAATATTACGAAGTCTCTGCCACTATTTCTAGTTCGTCAATTATGTACTATTGACTCATTTTGCACTTGGACTTTAATAACCTGTTTTCCATCTATAAACATAATAATAATTTTTATTGGTCGTTCCACATTCATTTTAATTTCTAAAAATTCAACAAAAAAATATTATGCCTAAATTGCATGATATTTAGTCCTAATGCCTAGCCTAGGCACACCAAGCTCATTATATTATGTAACGCATGCAGTAATAAAACAAGGCAAAATGTATAAAAGAGTTTCTGTTACAATATCCTACACCTCTTGGGAACATGCAGAAGAGACTTTTGATGTTGATGCTTGGTTTCATGCTATAAAATGACTCTTTTTCATTAATAAATTCCTATCTCAACTTATTTTAAGTTTTGTGATAGAACCGGCTATTATGCACTAATATAATAAGAAATTGGCAAATATTTGAAGTGTTGTGACAAATAATTTTTGTCACAATATTATGAAATGTAATACTTTGATGTGTATCAAATACTTTTTTGAGATGTTAAAAATTATTAATTTTTTTTTTGTTTTATTGAATATTTGGTACAACTATTGTGCATTATTAAAATGTTAACTAGTAATTATTAAAATAGCTTTTACTTTCATGACATGTGAAACATGTCTTCAAATCGAAAGATTGACATATGAATTTACGATGTGTTTAAAATGTTGTTAAAATATAAGATTGATTAGATGCTTTTACGACATGCATGTCTGGTTTGTTCTATTGTAATATTGACATCGCGCACTCTATTGAAAGTGAAATTGATGTCCTTAAAACTTCAAGACTTACTATGATGCATTGAACAATGGCACAATATCACATCCGTGACATTGTTTTAACGAATTATTATTTTACAAGTTGTTAAAAGCACTTTTTCTTGTAGTGGGTTGAATTATATATTATCATCACGATTCAAGATTGAAGTTTGAGAGCTTCTAGTTAACTATTCTATGCTTATGATTTTTGGAGAATGTTATGCAAATTTACTGTTTGTGGGGCACCTAGAGCAAACAATGGACTTAGATCTAGCGTATTTGGTGGATTTTGGCCCTAAAAACGACAAAAATACATTTGGGGCTTGGAGGGTGATGCTTTAGGCTTTCTTAAGACTATGAATGTGTTAAACAATTTAGAGGAAATTAGAGAAAATATAAAAAAAAGTTAACTTAATAACATTAATATATATGACCTTTTTACTTAATTACGTATATATCATATAATGTTAATTATTATAAAAAAATACTAGAATATACATAGTGGCAGTTTTCATGCTCTTACTTCTTCGTATATAGTATATTGTTAACATAAAAATACTCTTGCATTGCCTAAATAGAAGACATCCACCGTCTGTATACCGAAAAAACCTGAAGAGACGAATTTAACCAAAAAAACCTGCAGAGGATCGACGTTTACTTTCTCATTCTTTGCATCGAAGTCAAAAACATTGAAAATCAGAAACCCCTTTTGGAGAGTTGAAAACACAACTAAGTTGAACTTCAGATAAACTGAAGCAATCATTAATTTCTGAACAATTGGAATCAAAGATTATAGCGAAGAAAGTCATTAAGAAACCAACAATGGCTCAAGACGCGGCTAGGGCTTATGACGCCATTGCGAAGCACATCAAATGTGACAAAGCAAAGCTCAACTTCACTGAAGAAGAAGCAGAGTGGCGGTCGCCGCTGCCACCCCTTTTGGAGAGTTGAAAATACAACTCTATTGAACTTCAAATTAATTGAAGTAGTCGTTAATTTTTGAACAATTGGAACCAAAAATAACAATGAAGAAAGCCATCGAGAAACATGCAATGGCTCAAGACGCCGCTAGGGCTTACGATGCCGCTGCAAACATGCATTAGAGGCGAAGAAGTGAATTTCTTATTTGGAATCGTTTCAACCACTTGGACGCCATCGTCGCTGCCTGCCCTTATTGCTCAACGGAGCTTGTGCCCCTTGTTGCCTTTTCTTTGTTCGTCACCACTGCTATTCACACAACACCACCGTTGTTCCTCCACCAAGTTGAACTATATACCAAACTATTCTACTTCGTTGTAAGCTAGCCAATGTTGTTCGCTATCTCTTGGTTCATTTTACTACTCCTTCTTCTCTACTTGGTGTTCGCAATTCAAATTTGCTACTTCTTCTCTACTCTTACTATTGTTGTTTGCACAAGACCGCTTGCCAAAACCCTAGGATGAGATTAGAGAAGAAGACTGTATACTAATGTTATATAACAGCTGTAATAGAAAAAAAGTTTACAATAGAAGATTGTATACCAAAAAGAGAATAAAGTCGGTATACTAAATGTTACAATGAAAAAAGTTTCATGATGATATGTGTATACCAAATGTTATACATCTATATACCAAAAGTTGGTATACGTATACTATTTTTAGATATTGTATACCATTATATATTATTTTTATAGTACTCGCCGACACTGTATACAATGTATACCAATGCTTTCTAGCATTGTATACCAACTGTATACCATATATAAATGTTTCTCTATCACTGTATACCAACCGTATACCATATACCAATGTATACTAATGCTTTTCTAGCATTGTATACACATTGTAAATTATTATAGCAATTGTATACCAATGTTATAACATTGTTAATTAACTAAATGTTATACTAATGTTTTATAGACTGTATACCAACTTTTAGTATGGTAATAGTTGTTAAGCAATGGTTTTATAACACTGTATACTAATATTATATCAATTGCATACCAATATTATATTATTCTTTATAAGCTAAATGTTATACTGATTATATACCAACTTTTAGGATACTAATATTTGTTAATTGATGGTTTCTATAACATTGTATACTAATATTATACTATTTGTATACCAATGTTATACAATTATTTATAAGTTAAATATTATATCAATGTTATACTGATTGCATACTAATATTATACTAATACTTGTTAATCAATAGTTTCTGGTATTTTGTGTATTAAGTTTCTAGAATATGTATACAAATAAAAATACTGTTATTTATATAATTATTTTTATTTTCTTGTATAGAAATGTGTTTTTCCCAACAATTTATTGTCTAACTTCACTTATAAGCTAGACTTCATAAAAATAAAATTTTCAATAATGACTACATTAATTCTCATTTCATCACAACATATTATTAAAATTAGATAAAATATTTGGAACATTCATTCATTTATTCTTCATCGAAACCACACAATAGCTAAAGACGAAGACACCAATTCTATGTCACAACATTTATTCTGAAGATGAAACACATGCAAGGAGCTCTTGATCATGTTCAAACCTAACCATGTCTTCTTCCATCATGTTTATCCATGCTTCTATATTTCCTCCCAATCTTGTATCCATTAACAAAATAGAACTCTTTATGGTTATAGTACCAAAGCCAAACCAAATGGGTTTTCCCCGACCAAAGTTTGTAATCTCATAAAATCCAAGGCTAAACCAACTTGATGAAAAGATGAGATATTATTGATTGAAATGAATTTACAATGATATTACAATGATATAAATAGAGAAATTCCTAAATGTATAAAAAGGAAATAGAAAAGATATGAAATGTATATTATATAGTATATTATAATATCTAAAAGATATGGAATGAATACTATATAGTGCATTATAATATCTTATTTATATCATATAAGATAATATAAAATAATATACTAACATCCTCTTCAAACTCAAGGTAATAGAAAAAAATCATCTTGAGTTTGTTAATAAAATGCAGACGTGATAGTTTGCGCATAAAAATGTAACATGGGAGATACCGTGACATATCAAGGAAATCCCGCCCACCTAAGATTTTCTCGATTTTTCTTTACCTTCGTTCATCGCTAGGATTTGTTCTAAAAATATAAATCTATAATAAAAAATTTATTGTAAAAATTCTTTCTAGGTTCCTACTTCCTTTCAAAATTTAAATAAAATAATTTCTAGCTAATGAGACATTCAAAAATTTTCAAAATTTTTAAATAATTATGTTTAGCTAAATAAGGTCATTCCAACATTCCAATATTCCCGTCAACATATTAAATAAATTAAAATTTCTATCTTCGAATCTCCACAACCCGCTGAACTTCGATATTTTTCCATCATTCATTCACATCCATATCAAAACAGAATATTTATAATCACAAATAAATATTTCAAAGAAAAGTAAGAGTTTAAAACTCAAACCTTTTAAACTAAAAGCTCCAAAATTTCCAAGTTTTGTTTTGGAAGTTCCTGAGTATTCTGACTTATTTTTAGCATTCCAAAAATTCAAATAATCTGTCGGGACCCCTTCCTTAGGCCCAAGGGTGGCCCGATCAGCAAAGTGACTCAATAAACTCACTCATCAAGTCGAGTTCGCCCAATCATTGTTAAATCCTTACATTCCAATTTCTATGACAAATGACATCAGAGTAATTTAAATATATATACTGTAAGGTGCGAAAGCAACAAAATATTATATATTATCATGTCTCAAAAGTACAATTTGACCATTAAACCATTACAAACATACAAAATGTGACCGACCTCGTATAGAAACAAAAAGAAACAGAGGACCACCCCGAGATTAGGCTATCGCCACACCTTTCCCTCTATCGGCCGTTGAGGAACTTGAAATGTTGTAGAATAGTGAGCCTAAAAGTTAATGTGGCTCAGTGAGTAGTAAAACCAGTATGTCAAAATAACCCACATTCCAAAAACAGTGCATGTATGCATGAATAGTAATGGTGAAACAATTTCTCAAGAATCATGGTATGTTATAAAAGTAGTTATAAACAGTGCAATAGTTTGAAGAAGAACAGTTTAAATACATGTAGCTCAAAACTATATCAAGCTAGGGTTCAAATCATCAAATACAACTCTATGGTCATCGCTCGAGCGGGTCATGAGTTAGGTGTACCAACCACTCAAGCGGGTCAAGGGTTAGGTGCATTCATCGAACACCCTAACCCTGCGTGGTCCTCAAGTGTCGTGCTCGAGTAGGTCTGAGGCTAGGCGCGCTGATCATATGCCCTAACCCCAACGTTCGGACCTCGAGCCTAAACCAATCACATCGTGTAACCTAACCCTGCGCTCGGACCTCGAACCTATGATCTCTCTATCGGTGTACAACTACATATATTTCAAATCAATTATTGTAGCTCAACACAAGAAATCATTCAATCGATGATAATTTCAATCATTTTCCATGTAAGGAACATAGTTAAGATAACAACTGAATTAAACGACTCACCTCGGGTCACGTACACTGATGTCCCCTCGACACTCGGCCTTGTCCCCGATCTACGCTCAAATCTGCGTTATGTTAGACCCAATTTCAGTTCCTTATGAAACATTGCTTAATTGCGGTCCTACTATTCTTAATCGGTCTTAGACAATTCAAATTTGAATTGGTCAAACCTGGTCAACCGGTCAAACTTAGCCAAACTTGGTCAAACTAGTCAGAATTGGTCAACATTGGTCACTTTGGGTCAATTTGGTTAAAATCAAGTCAATTAGGTCAAAATTTTCAATTTTCAACACTTAGTCAATTATAAGCCCTTTTTGGATCAATTTGCGTAGCAAATTTGTCAATTTTTCTGTGGTAAATCCAACCGTTGGATTTACACGAAACTTTCCAGATTTGATTCAGACCCTTCAATATTCACTAGAATTTTATTTTTCTATTTTTAAACTTCATTTGGCACGTTTTCGAACTGAAACAACAGGAACTCCCAATTCTGGATTTTCCTTTCTATCTATAGAGTGGAGTTTATGAATTTTCTATGATCAATAAGACCGTTGGATTTGTGAAAAAATTCTCAGATTGATCTATATCATTTGAAGGTTCCCCAGAATTTTGGTTTCAATTTTCTGATCTCATCTACTATGGTTTTCAAGTGAAATCATTGAGATGCTCATATCTAGTCCTCTTTGTTCTAACTGCGCCGTAGGATTCACAATTTTCCTATTGTCAATTCGTATGTCAGATTTGCACAAAAATTTTTATTTATGATCCACACTTCCAAACGTGTTACCAGAATTTTATTTCGTGAATTTTAGTCCTCGTTTGATATGTTTCTCAAGGGTAATATTAGTTTCCTGGGTTGCATATGACAGACAGCCAAAGTTTCATTTCGTTGACCATCTTAGACTTACTAATTTAAGACCAAAATTTTACACAACATCCCTAATTGTCTCATAATCATACTATCAAAATTTTAGATAAATTGGACATATCTAGTTATTTTTAAAAAATCCCAACAGAGTACATGAAATCATGGTATTACAGCAAACTTTCCAAAAATTTTCTAAGTATCAAATCATGCATATCAGGTAGCCTACTTCGACGCCATTTTTGACATGCTTCAAGTGCTCAGTTGTTATTTTTCATAAAACAAAAAGTTAAAGTATACATTGTAAGCTTTAAAACGAGTTACGATACCTTACGATCGGGGTTCGGATGACCCACAAAACTGCCTCGCAAACTCGGCTAAAACACATTTTGTCGGATTTTTCTAGGTTCAACTGTGCCGAACAATGAGTTTCTCGGCCGTTTCTGCTTCAAATGGTCTATGCTCTCGATCAAAAGCTTACACATTCTTGAAGAGGGTACTTAGAGCTTTCTAAGAACTCTAAGATCGCTCAAAATAGAGCTCGAATGAGAAAGATATGAGGGATGGAAGATGGCTCGTTTAAACTGATTTCTACCCCAAAAACGAGGTTTTGTGTTGTTTGGGAGAGGGTTTGCACGAATCAAAACGTGCCATGTGGCCACCCACGTGGTCGGGAAATAGCCAGGTATGGTGGTTGCTTAGCCGGAGTTCACGGGTTACAGGTGGTGGCGTGTCGGCGGTGACCATGGTCTAAATCAGGAGGCAAAAATCTACTTCCTACCATTTTTGCACGTGTTTGGTAAAAGGAAAGAGGAGGGAAGAAGGAAGAAGGAAGAAAGAAGAAGGAAGAAGGAGAGGGAAGAAGAAGAAGAGGGTTGGTCGTGCTCTTAGCCCGACCCACATGGGCCTAGGTAGTCCAAGCCCATGCGCCTGAGCTACCCAGGTGACCCCATTTTTTTGTTTGTGTTTTTTTCTCTCTTTTTTACCAATTCCATTTCTTCTTCTTTTTTTTTGTTTATTGACATATATAAATATATATACATATATATCAAAATTTTGCATTTTTTTCTAAAATTATCATAAATCATTTAATCCTCATTCCTCATCAAAACCTTCCAATTATACACTATTTCTACTATTTATACAATTATTTTTTTCCAATAATCAAACAATCATCCAAAAATCACATTTTCTCCCAAAAATCAAATAATTGCCTAAAAATCCATTATTACTTCTAAAAATTTATATAATTAATTTCATAGTCATGTTTCCTTAATAATAAATACATTTCCTTCCCAAAAAATGATATTTCTCAATTAATCCTATTTTTCAATTAAATGGGAAAAATTAGAGAAAATTTTGAAAAAAATTCATGTATTTCCATTAGAATTTTTGAAAAAATATACGAAAATGCATGTTCAAAAATACAGGTTGTTACATAATCTATTCATATCATAAGCAAATTTGTTATGAACAAAATAAAACTTCTAAATCCTATTCTTCACCTTCAACAAATCAAATAATGAATTTCTTAACTATCCAAAAATCATAAATTAAGAGATGTAAATATTATACCTCTCACCTTTATTTTCCTTTTCAAACATGCGATTCTTGATGCCCAAATCCCAAAGCCAGCTTGTTTCTCTCTTTCGCACGACCAAAACGCAGCAGCAGTAGTTGTGGTTTCGTCTTCTTCGCATAGTGACTCAGACAACAGGGTTTTGTTCTTCACTCACCAAAACAACAGTTGGGTATAAAGCTAGAGCTAACAATTTTGAGAAGTGATTGAATTCAACTCCAATAAACAAAAAAAAAAAAAAAAACAAACAAACAAACAAACCTTATGTACCACATGGAGATGGAGAAAATCTTTTTCCTCACCTCTTTTACCAAAGAAAGACTGAAAATAAGGGTGTGTTGATTTTTAAGATTTTTTTTAAATATTATTATCTTGAAAACATTTAAATTTTTTTTCTCATGATTATTCCATTGAACATAAAAAAGTTTTATAGAAATTAGTTACAAGTAGTTACCTATAAAATTAGTGTAAAAATTTTTTTGAGCTGCAAAATTCTTAAAAAAACTTTTTTTCTCTCCATTTTCACTTACCAAAGGTGAGATTCAAAATTTTTTCAAGAAAATTTATAATTTCTAGCCAACCAAAGACATCCATATTCTCAAATCATTAATTTCTCCAGAAAAACATTGATTTTCTCGACACCCAATTGCACCCCCGACCTAGTAGCATAATCAATAGATTAAAAAAAAAGAAAAAAAAAGTTTTAAAAAAGGCAAATCGCAAGATCCCTATTGTCACAGGTAAGACGAATATCCAAAATTTTTTGCTGCAATTTCAACCGAGTGCGGGTTGATGACTGCTATTCGGGGTTGGTTACTTCTAAACCACGCCCTTCCCGTAAGTGCACTAGAGTCTCGCTCTAGTTCCGTAACCCGAAAGGAACTCTCAAGGCAACAATGTTTGGGCAAAAGGGTGTTGTCCCAACCGTACAGAGTAAAATAACAAAGCACACAGGATAGGCACAAAAACCACTTCTTATTTACTCAAGCAATTTGATTACAAGATAAATTTAGGCAGACTTTCTTCGAGTACAGCTTATGGGCTTATATAAGATCCCTTACAAATGCACAGTGATGTGCCAACCAACTCTAGAAAGTTATGGGCAGTTCCATAACTTCCTTGATGGGCATCTCTATGCCATTTGTCCATGGGGGAAGTTATGGATTGTTTCCATAACTTCCCTTAGTGAGTATTCGAGCAACATCTGTCCTTAAGAAGTTATAGACGATTTTCATAACTTTCCTTGGTCAACATCCGAGTAACATCTGTCCTTAGGAAGTTATGGACAGTGTCCGTAACTTCCCTTGGTCAGTATCCGAGCAACACCTGTCCTTAGGAAGTTATGAACGGTTTCCATAACTTGCCTTGGTTAGTATCCGGGTAACACCTGTCTGTGAGCACCTTGTCCGTGGCACACCTGTCCCTAGCAGTTGCATAACTACTCCAAGGTGCTCCCATGATCCCTCTATTCGTGGGGAAAGTTATGGATGGTTCCATAACTTCTATGGTATGTTGTCTCGTACCACATATCCCTGGGTGGTTCTCCAACCGAGCACAACTACTAGTAACTTCCCCAAGTGGCAAGCATGCGCGTGTCACACTCATGGGGGTTGGTTACCGCCCCTTTGTGCCTTTCCACGTTCTGCCATGCTCTTGCACGTTCAGAATTTTCAGCAACCGTCAAGTTATCCGACAACTGTGTGTGCAACCTGTTCCGAGGAGCACAAGTGCTTGGCCCTGGGCCCGCCAAGATAAACCTTTATTCGATGATCAAGTTCAAGGGTCTAACTTCTATTCATTGTCAGTAAATAATCAACATAAATGCGAAGATTCATATGTTTTGAATAAACATACTCAGAATGGCTTAGAAAAAAAATAAATGAAAGGATCCAAGGAAAGAAAAAGTTTACAGAGGAACATTCTTTGCATGAAAAACTGGTAATTGCCTACGTGCAATCACCACCCAGCAAGTGACTTCATTTAAAAGCTGCGTTCTGGCAAGTGAGCAATGAACTGTCAAGATCCTGGTAGGTGAAAAAGCAGGGTTGGACGCAATTTCAACGCCAATTCTCACAATGTGGGTGTTAAGGAAGCAAGATTGTAAATTCTTTTATTGTCGCACATGAGGAAATTATAGAAGTGCAGCATAATCTTTGTGTTTCTTTTCCTTCTTAGATTAATATGTTGATTTTTTGGTGTTTACATAATAAAGCTTAGTTATCACTTTGCTCTTCTTGGCCACGGTGGTCGTATTGTAGCATTACCTTCTCATCATGCTGTTAGCAAAGGTATAAGCTTGTGAATAATATTTGGCTTTTTAACAGTGAAATAAATCTAGCTTGATTATGATTAGGCTTTTATTTGAATAATATTTGGCTGTTATCTTAAAGATTTTGATCATTTTAGTTCATCCTTACATTTGCATTTCAATGTTGTATAATTTCCCCTGTTCTTTATTTTAAAAAGTTTTCAATAACTCTATGGGTCTGTTAGCTAGTTAGTTTTATTCCATCCCATGGTGTAAATCTATGCAATCTGAACAATTTTGAGCGAGCATCCAACTAAACGCTATCTCAATGGTAAACCTTGTAATGTCAATAGGAACTGCAATCGAGTTCTATGTGCAAATACAACATGCTTTCTTGGTTAGTATTATCTTTTTATTGATTTAAAGTTGGATATTTTACAGATTGTGGCTACTAAAGAGATATTATACATATCCTATATGCCTGTAAGCACATTATATGAACTAGGTGATTTTGAAACGTTGTCTTGTGCTTCTCATGTATAGGTAAGTGGCAGGATAGAGAAAAAAGAGCAAAGGGAGATTCGTCTTCCTTGAAGATAAAGTGCTCTGTGCTTGCTCTATTTTGGTGAATTGGTGAGTTTTTCTTATTTCAATTTGTTTTCTGAGATTTAGTTAAATTATGCTTCTACAAATGGTGAGTAAGAATTGATGATGAAGGTGCAGCTTCTACTGGTTTAGATTTCATAGCTTTCGACTTCGTAATACACTTGATTTCAACTTCGCTTTGATCATCTTTTATCTGTTTCATGAAATGCATTTATGTGATTCATAATTATTATTATTTTTTATTTGGCATGTGTGAAGAGTTTTTTTTTCTTTTTTTTTCCGATAATAACAAGTAGGCTTATGTAAAAACATATGAGAGATAAACATTCTAATAATTGTTCGCAACAAAATAGAACAAAGTAACTACTGAAAACTGGTGTTTGGGTTTATCAGATCTTTCAAGGTGAAATGTGTTGTTTTCAGAGATCAATCAAGATCAGCATGTCCAATATCATTCCACTTAGAAAACTCAAAATAAAAACCTATATTAGAAGTTGAAATATTGAAGGATAAGAAGAACAAGAAATGATGAAAAGATGAAATATTATTGATTGACTGAATTACTATAGAGCTTTACAATGATATATATAGATAAATTTCTAAATATATAAAAGGAAACAAAAATATAAGATATTATATAGTATATTATAATATCTTATTTATATCATATAAGATATTATCATATTTTATATATAATTAAATAGATATTATATAATATATTATAATATCTTATTTATATCATATAAGGTATTATAATATTCATATATAATATACTAACATCCTTCTTCAAACTCAAGGTGATAGAAAAAATCATCTTGAGTTTGTCAACAAAATGTAAGCGCAATAGTTAGCACACAAGAAATGATGCGACACGGGAGATATCGTGGTATAACGAGCGCAATAGTTAGCGCACAAAAAAAGATGCAGCACGGGAGATACTGTGGCATAACAAGTACAATAATTAGCGCACAAGAAAAAGATGTGGCATGGGAGATACTGTAGCATAACGAGCGCAATAGTTAGGGCACAAGAAAAGATGCGACACGGGAGATACCGTGGCATAACAAACGCAGTAATTAGCGCACAAGAAAAAGATGCGGCACGAGAGATACCATGGCATAATAAGCATAAACAACACACAAACTATAAGAAAAAATGCAACAGCAGTGAACAAAACTAAAAAGGAACAATAGCAGTAAGATGAGCAGCAAAAACACAACAACTACAAATGCGAACAACATTCAAAATAGCAAGGAGTAGCAGCAGATCTGGATTGCAAACAACAAGGGATGAACAGGGAGTAGATCGTGAGTCAAATCTACTACAATATCTTCATCGATTCAGATCCGAAGCAGCAAACTAGAATGACGATAAAGAAGGAGCAATGCGAATAGAACCAGGGAAATTGCATATGCAAATGACAACAATATAACATCGGCCACGATTGCAGTGATTCCAGCCGACCAATTTGGCCGGCTGAAAACTGAAAAACCAAGAGAGGATCAAACCCGCTCTGATACCATAATGAAAAGATGAAATATTATTGATTGAATGAATTACAATAGAGTTTTACAATGATATATATAGATAAATTTCTAAATATATAAAAGGAAATAGAAATATAAGATATTATATAGTATATTATAATATCTTATTTATATCATATAAGATATTACAATATTTTATATATAATTAAATAGATATTATATAGTATATTATAATATCTTATTTATATCATATAAGATATTATAATATTCATATATAATATACTAACAAGAAAGACCAAGTAGGAGAGAAATATACATGCGAGAATCATACAAATGAAGTCCATAATATCAAATGAATTCTTTTATAATTGGATATCTCCTAACTTTTAGAATTTTGATAATTGAGCATGGCAAGCCACGATCATTTCACCTCAAAAACTTGTTCATATGTTCGGAGTTAGAGTTACTGGAAGATCACGGCGGTGATTAGAAAGCAATAGAATAATCAACCACCCAATCTTCTCAAATTCATGAGTGTAACTTGCTTCAATACATGTTATTTTCTTCCATCCTAATTCCCAGCAGCCAAATAATCTCAACTTCAAGACATAAGAGTATTACCAGTAAGTTCCAACTCTCTTCTTCATCAATTTTTTTTCCACGTTCATATATGTTCGTGTTAATTCTATATAAATATATAAGCAATAGAATTCAGAAGCGTTTGGCTGACATGTTTGAGGAGTAGTCAAAATGATTGTTGTTCCTAATTAAACCCTAAATGCTGATACCTGCAGCAACAAGGTAATACAATAGTTAACCAAATGGTGAAGATAACATTGTCCCCAGCTAGCAACAAAAATGATATCTGAGACAATTTGGCCATTATATACATATGCAGAGTGCATATGTAATTGTCTCTTTTCTTTTTTTTTTTACTCATTTTTTTCTGGCAAAAGAAACATTAAGGAAAAGCAATATGGCAATCCAAAAAAGAATGGGAATCAGTCCCACTAACAACAAAAAGAATCTCAAAAAGCATAATTTTAGAGAAGAAGCTTTTGCTGCAAACAAGCAAGCACATTTGGATCAAGAAAAGCTACAAGCAAAATTAACAACTAAAAAGAGGGAAGAACACACTATGGAATGTCCAGCAAAAGTGGCAAAATGATACAACAATTCATATTTTCTATTAGCAAGAGTACTTAATACTGGAACAAAATTAGCAAATACTGAAATATTGATGAACATTCTGTTTCTCTTTTATGGCCTCTAATCGAAGCTTTGGCAACATCCTTAGAAAGTGAAGACTCCTCTAATCAACCAATCTGACACTATCATAGAAGTCACACAAGGCCTAACTTCTGCACTATTGAAAGTTTTTAATGTGCCACATTAAGGCTGATCCTGTAAAAAAAAATTTAACCACCATTTTCAATTATGATTGTAAACAAGAAGGAAAGATACTTATAAAATGGTGGCCTTATAGAGCATAAAAAATTTTCATTTATCATTTTTATGATTTTTGGATAATATTAGTTGTTTTTCAGTCCGTCTAGGCTTCTAGCTGTCTTATTGGAAATTTTAGCAATGGTCATGAACCGCACTAGTTACCGAACTTACTTATATATCTGATGATATTATTGTAGTTAAATGCCAAATGGACAATACAAATAACCGTTACTTTCTTATGCCAAATGGAAAGGGTTTTGATGTTACAAAATGACATTCTTGAAAATTAATTTTTTCTGAAAAACAAAATTTTAAAATTGAAAGTTATTTTAATTTTTACGAATTGAAACAGAACTACATAGAATTCCATTTTAAATGTTGCTGACCATGGTTTATAGATTAGTATAGGTGTGTCTATGAATCAGAATTCCATCAGAACAACATCCTCAGTGAATTTAACTGTGGGAACAATTGACTAAATGTATAAACATTCATTTTAATATTATGTGTTGTTTGGAATTCTCTTGTAGAGGTTATAATGCAACCATGGTGGAAGAATTTTACTATAAATTGAATATAAAAGTTTCAAAGTCTTATAGTATACAAGCAAGACCATTTTATTTGTTTGATAAAATACATATGAGATTCATTGCTTGGTGCAGTCTATGACAAGCTGAATCTCTTTTTACAAGTTGTTACACCAATTGCTCCTCTAAGCTAGTAGGTACCTTCTAGTTAATTTGTTACTGTTGAATACTTATTTTAGTTTTCCATCTTCATTTTTCCATCCATAGACATATTTTTGTTTGCTCAGCTCATGTTCGTTTCTTCTCTTCTTTTAAAATGTATTTCTCTATTAGGTGGAAGTGTTGTCTAACTTCTTAGATGTTATGATCTTATTTACTTTTGTATAAACTTATTTATTCATTTATTTAACTTCTTAGAAGTTAGCATTTTTTCCAAACGAAAAGAAAAAAATAATAGTATTCTCTGGTATAAGTTGATTTGTAAGACGTTGTTAGGAAACATAATTAATTGACATTGTCGGTGCTTGAGGTGTTTTAGAAATATTTTAGAATTCCTCATGATTTAGAAATCAAAATATTACTTTTAGGAAACTAAATAGCCAAAATCTAGAAATTATTATGAAATCTGGTGTCGAGACCCCTTACCTAGAATGAAGGATGAATTGACTGACACAGTGTCCCAACAAACCCGCCCGCAAGCCGAGCTTGTCAAGACACTGTTAAGCCTCGACATACAACACCACATCACACATTTCCAGAGTAATCATAAGGAAATCATAAGAAATTTAACATATGAACACCAAGAAAACTTGATATTTATCCAAAATGGTTCATTACAACATGTGTAGCAACGGGAGTGACTATCCCTTATATACAAGCTTTCCTCACTCCTGTACATGGTTTTAACCCTCAAAATACAATAACAGAAAAGGAAATACAAGAAAGCCTACCAAAAAGAGTAAGGGAGTGTAGCTCTACATGATGACTACTCCCTTGCCCTTATCCGCTGTTGAAGAACTTGAAAAAAGTTAGAGTAGTGAGCCTAATTGTCTACGACGGCTCAGTGAATAATGCAGTCTAATTCAAACTTAAAACAAGTATTCCACAATTAAAACATGTGTCATGAATTCTTGAGCAATAACATTATGCAAGTGAATGCAACAGTAAACACAATTTAAATTCATAATGCAGACGTGCACCTCCATTCAAAAATAGTCAAATAATAAAAAACTTTCGCAGAGACTCGCAAGCTCTTCAAGGCGATTAAAAATTATTCGAGCGGGTTGCAGACAGTTAAGCGCATCGTGTCAACTTCGATTAGGTCTTATTGTCGTTGTCATCATCGTAACGACCAACCATGACTTATTGTCGTTGCCTTATAGTAACGGTCCGATTAGGTCTTATTGTCGTTAACATAATTGTAAGCCCACAGAACCCCCTGGGGAGGCACTCTGTGCTAGGTGGTCACCTCTCCGGGTCCTAGGAGAGACCGACACAACTCACCCTAACCCTGTACTCTTGGACCTCGAGACTTGGTGCACTTTTCATTTAAAACCCATTTAAAAGAATGCAGATTCATCACAATATGTAATCTCATTTTCATAATGTAGATTCATCACAATATGCAGATTCTCTCAATATTCTACTATATTCTAAGGAACACAAGAAATCTATTCTAGCACCCTACAATCATGGCAAATTTGCATGTATAACAAGACACATCCACAAGAGTTCAAGGTCAAGTCTTTATGCCTTTCTAGAACCTCTACTATGGGGTCTACAATGTCTCTGGTTCCAGCCCGAAAGGGTGCCTTTAGGTGTCCCAAATACAACTCTTATTCTGGTCTCAAATTGTTTCTGTCGGCACTGTTGCAACAGTAAGTCTAACAATCAGCAACAGTGACTTATAAAACGCATTAAACGTTTCAATTTTTGGTTTCTACCACTTGGACACTTAAATACTTATGATAAGGAGTAGAATGACAAATTTTTACCTCAGGGACGTGCCTAGAGTGGTTCAAGAATAAGCTTTACCAAGGTTACTCCAACTGTCTCTGTTATACAATTGTGACAGTGAGTAAGTAATCAATTTTAAGGGTCCTAAAATCATGTATAAGGCCTATTTTTCGTTCTCTAACTCTTGGAGATCAAAGTACATACAAAAATGAGGGGAGTGAACCATTTTACCTTCAAAAAGGAATTGGAAATGTCCAAGGTCCAAGGCTTCAAAGGTGGCTCCAATACACAATTCCTTATTTTTCTAGGTTTAAGCAGTGTAAACAACCCTCTTCTTGATAATTTATGCTTCAGACGGCTCCAAGACTGGGCAAACTACTTGTGAAACTTCGTAAGGTTGGTACAAGCTTCAAATCAAGCTATAGTTTGCTGGATTTAGTTGAGAATTGAGGGAGTTCTGAGCTTGGAAAGTTGGTTACAGAATCTGAAAATTCTGGCATTAAGTTCAAAGAAGGTTTTTTTTTGTTGCATGGGGGTGCTTGCTTGGCAAAGATGCGGATGACATGTGGCTTCCTAGTGGCACTTAACATCACATGCTGGATGCGCAGTTGGTAGCTTGGATTGGCCACAATGGAGGCCATGAAGTGATGGCTAAAACCATGGATCATAAACCATGTGTTCCCATGGGTTTTGTATTGGAAAAATGCCAAAAATGCCCAAAAATTTGCTGAAATTCGCCTAAAAATATCACATTCTCGTGCACAAAAGACACACAAGGGGGCTGGACCCTTGTTAATGGGCGTGTGGGCCGGCTAGCCTAGTTGGGCCGACCCAAGCGCCTGGCCCAGGCGCTAGCACCTGAGATTCCAAATCATTAGGAGGAACCAGAGGACCTAGAAGACAGTGAACATAGAAAGTTGTTGTTGGAACTAAAGAAGCTGGGACCATCACAATTCTATGGTACTAGTGATAACTTAATAGCTAACCATTAGTACCAAGAATTAGAAGAACACCTGGATGTGTTGAGAGTAACAGGTCTTAGTAGTGTAACGTTGGCTACCCATCAATTTAAGGGACCAGCTAGAAGCTGGTGGTGGATGGTAAAGGCAGACTCGACCATTAATGTTAGTCGAATGACCTAGGAAGAGTTTAGGGAGATATTTTACAATAATTTTTTTCCAGAAGCAACATTGAGGAAGATGCAGGAGGAATTCGTTTAGTTGAAGCAGAGCGAGATGACAGTGGCCGAGTATGAAGCCAAATTTATCGAGTTGGCAAAGTTTTCACCTGAACTAATCAGTGAAGAGAAGAAGAAGGTTAACCGTTTCACTCAGGGTCTCAAGATTGAGATTCGAAAATTAATACGGGTATCCCGCCCAAAAACATATAGAGAAGTCGTAGACAAGGCATTAACTTTAAAGCAAGAGTTGAATTTCGAGCAAAGGTTAAGAAACAGGAACAAGAGACCTGGAGGTGACAGAGGCCACTAGGGAGATCAAAAGAAAAGGAATATTAATCAGAACAATGAAAATAAAATGCCCCAATGGCAAAACCGACCCAAAACGGAAGAATAATTAGAGCTGGCCAGACGTCAAGGGCAGTGTTTCAACTGCAATAGCGAGGGCATCTAACGAAGTTTTGCCCCACTAAAACCTAGACACAACAGCAACAACAGCCTTCGAATCATCAAGATGGAGAACAAAATATGTGTCTTCAACAACAACTACCTCGATAGAACAACAACCAAGGGCAAAACCAGAACCAAGGCCGTGGGCAAAACCAGGCCAGAGTGTTCGTGGTTGCTGACATCCCTGAAGAATAAGACCTTCAGCAGGAATAATAGTAGTAACTCAGAAAAGCTATTAGGTTAAAGCTTATTTTAGCAAGGGTAGCTAGTTGTAACACCCAAATTTTAATGGAATGATTGAATAAAATAGAAATTTTGAGAAAATTTATGGTGTTACAAAATATGTGTTTCTAAATTACTTACCAATAGAATTTAGGATCAAAGTTCATCTTAGAACAGACCCCATAGCTATCTCTTCATATGGAGAACTAAATCAGATAACGGTAAAGGATAAGTATCCTCTACCTGGCACAGATGACTTGTTCGATCAATCGAAAGAAATCACTTACTTCACAAGGAAAGATCTTAGATCAAGATATCACCAGGTAGGTATCCGAGAGTCAAATATACCTAAGATGAACCTTAAGAATCATTATGCATACTCCTAGACTAAGATACCCTAGCAACACATAAGGGATCTAACGAACCAAGTGATTAAAACACAGTCTTCACCAGTTTGCAATAGGTAACTAAACCTAGGAAACACTTAAGGATTATCTTAGAAGCAATTAGGAGAAACTAAATAGCCACGTATGTTAGCTATGTAGTTTCTCAAATGATAGAAGATGTTACAAAGATTCATGGGAAAATCGGCCCAAATTTCTCAGAAATTAATCAAATCCAGTTCTTTCTACTAGGGATACACAATGAAACAATATCGAGTAAATTAGTGCAAATTCCGAGGACAGAATTCATTTAAGGGGGTAGAATGTAATACCCCAAAAATTTGTATGAAAATCATTAAATAAAATTAAATAAAATGATTTGACTTTGAAAATATTATGACATTTTTGGATATAAATGACTTATATTCCAAAGTACAAAATAAAGTAGGTAAAAGAATATTGATTGAGAAATTTTGGTGCCATCTAAGGTATCTAAAAATGAATAATATAAAGAATATATATATATATATATATGTGTGTGTGTGTGTGTGTGTGTGTGTGATAAGGTGCTACAAAGATTATATATGTTTAGTGTGTGTATGTGTATGTATTAATGTGTAAATATTATATATATATATATATATATTTAAAATTAATATATTAATACATATGGGTAAATATCACATATGAGTACACATTGGTATATATATATAAGCTAAAGAAATAATAATATTATAGATCTTATAAAATGTGTATACGTTCATTAATCTATTAATATGTGTGTTGATATTAAATACACTCATTAACATGCACGTATGCTATATATGTTGAAAGAATCCACCAACAATCAATTAATATGGGGTGCCCACAGATCAATTTTATATACCTTATACATAAGAATTAATCTTATTAATCATTCGCTAATCTAATATATATATATAGGAAAAAAATGAATAAAAATCGAAAAAAATAAAATAAGGCCTGAAAAATTCATAAAAATACGAAAAGAAAATTTCTAAAATTCAAATTCCAAACCTTAGCCACCCCAACTCAACAAAAATGGAAGTTTGCTATATTAGGAAGGGAGAATTTTATGAAACTAGCCCTCGGAGACTCTATATAAAATCCTTACACCCCTTATTTCATTCATCCCAGCAAAAATAAGAATAATACTCTTTCTTGCTTTCTCTCTGTCTCCTTCTTGGCACCCTCAGTTTTTTTTCTTTTCTTGAGCAATTTTAAATAGCATGCGAGATAGTAGTAATGAAATGCTACAGAGATTTAAGAAACGATCTCAAAATGAAATTCTTTCTACTTCTTTTAATTTGTTATTTTGATTTAAATAATGTTTGCTTGTGTGCTTAGTTTAATTTATGTTTTAAAATTATTATATTGCTTATAACTAAAAGAGTATGCTCTATAGTTACGTCTTATACAATCTTCTACATCAGAAATCGAAAGTCGTCTTTCCTGTTTATTTTATAATGTTATACTGTTGGTATGTTTAATTACTGTTGAAATATTTATTTATTATGCTCTTACACACAAAAATAAGATTAAATAAGATTTCAACCACGTATCGGCATAGGGACAAACGTTCTGTGTTTCATGCAAAATTGAACTTTTGGACTAGTTGTTAGAATTGACACCAGAATGGACTGAGTTTCTTGAATGATCCCACTTCACAGAGAAGGGTTTGAGTTTTAGGATTGATCTCTGTTCCCAGATTTGGAGCACAGAGGTCATCCCTGTCGGTCTAAATTACGACAGAAATAATATTTTGTCTGAATCGATTAAATCCCTGAAAGTATTTGATATGCTTGTATTATTTGGTTAGAATAATGAATTAAAAAGATAGAATGATTCACTGGGCTTTTTAGCTCACCCCTCTCATTTTTCACAATTCAGAAATTTAATTTATCAACCTACTTGAAAGATTATTTATTAGAAATTATTTTCTTATTTATTTATTTCATTGTAGGGCACGTATAAAGACTTGACCTTAAACTCTTATGGATGTGTCTTGTTATACATGCAAATATGCCATGATTGTAGGGTGTTAGAACAAATTTCCTTGTATTCTTTAGAATATAGTAGAATATTGATGGAATGATAGGCATGTTTTTGATGTTGCATGCTACTAATTCGAAGTGGTTGTGATTAGTGAATAGGTTATGACCTGTAGACTGTAAGTGGACCCAAGAAACAACAGATAGAATGATGATTGAATGAGGAAAAAGAACACTAGAAGATAGTGAAATCTATGCACCCAGAAATTTCCTGCATTCTGGCTGAAATTTCTAAGATAATATTGACTGACCAAACTATCATAGATTGAGCTGAAATTTGGTGAAGAGACCCCTAAATATGTCTATACGTTGCCTACAAAATTTCAGAGCATTCTAATGTGTGTAGCTAGGTCAACTAAGGCAAACAGTCACTGCCTGTCACCGGGGATACGGGATCTGTGCAGTTTCTGTTAGCATGCTTAGAAACCTTAGTAAATGAGGTCCAAAAATTATAATTTAACATTTTGGAGAAACTTTAAGACGTCTTGAAATGTTCTGCAAAGGTTTGTGAAAATTTGATGAATGGATTGCCTGCAGAAAAATAAAAAAATAGTTGCGCAGATAGGGTCATAGGCTATGGTTTGTGCCTAAGTAATGGAAATTGGAAAGATTGGTCCTTTTGGCCCAATTGATCCCATAATGACTAGAATTGACCCTGTGTGACTCTGTTAACCATCTAGGTCAGCAAATGATAAGTTGACTAGGGTTGACCAAGATTGACCAAGGTCAATCAAATGGACTTAGTAACTAAGGCAAGGTGAATGAATATATGTAAATTATTCTTGACTAGGTCAAGTAATTGATTAACCAATGATATAGAATTAGAGTGAGCTAAGTCTCATATTAATGTTAAGAAGTTGTGTCGATTTCGCAGGACCCAATGCTAGCGGGACGCGATCGGTCGCGAGAGGAGCGCCGGTAGCGAAGAATCCCGGTGAGTAATGTTTTCTAACTCATTTCTTAGAGCTTGTTATTTTGTGAATTGTGAAAATGGTGTTACATATTGTGATGAACTTGCATCCTTTGAATGAATTTTAAATGAAAAGTGCACCGAATGTGGAGGTCCGGGAGAGGGTTAAGGTATTGGATGCAGTAGAGCAATTAGGGTGAGTTGTGACCTAATAGTAGCCACCTAACACAGAGTACCTATTGAGGGGTTCTGTGGGCCTACGATGATGGCAATGGTAATAAGTCCTAATCGGGTTGTCACGATATGCCTAACTGTTTGCAACTCGCTCGTGTATTGATTGGGCTCCCCTAGAGCATCGAGTGACCACCTAGCACAGAGTGCCCTGAGGGGGTTTTGTGGGCCCAGATTTGGGTCATCACCTATACACCTGTAACACCCCGCCTCCCAAGTCTCATCTTCCACATCATCTGACGGTTCAATTCTATTTGATCAAAATCTTGGGATGCCCCGAAGACGGGCCTGTGCTACATTTTCTTCTTCTTAGACCTAAATGCATTAGGGTTCCTGTGTACATTAGTCTATGTACAAAAATAATATCATAATAAAGTAGATTCTTCATTTGATCATTTAACAATTTCAGGTACAATATTCCATTACAGTGAAAAATAAATTTAAAACTGAAAATACTAGAGTTCACTTGGGCCAATTTACCCTACATTAAAATAAATAAAAACTTTCTAATGAACAATCTCCTCGCAAGCCTGATCAATTTCCTGTTGTGAAAAATAAGGGGGGTGAGCTACACAGCTCAATGAATCATTCCATCTATTTAATCTACTATTCCAATCAGACAATACAAGCAGATCAAACACTTTCAGAGATTAATTCGATCCAACCAATATATTAATTCAGTCGTAATTTAGACCGAACAGGAATACCCTCTGTGCTC
>JAJIYU010004327.1:0-24673 GCA_030144865.1 Tinospora cordifolia | reverse complement strand
GTTCACACCCCCCCCCCGGGCCCACAACCTCCCCCCCGGCCCCCCCAGGCTAGGTGTTCCCCAACCAATAATTTTCCCCCCCCCCCCCCCCCCCCCCCCTTGAGTTTTGAACCCATGACCTAGGAGATAAGTACATTGTTCTTGCAACATCCAATACCATTGAGCCACATCTACCATTACCACCACCATTACGATATAGGTAAGGTAATATGATAATTAACCTCAATAATTCCTATGTTTACATCATAGAAACAAAAATTCCCTTACGTTTTTATTTTGTATTATAGGTGGAGAAATGTTTTAGTGACCACACAAGTTTCAATGCATACATTAGTTAAGTACAAAAAGTTGGCGGATATGCAATCGTTTCAGTAGGTAACCCTCATTATGTAATTATTACTGCTTTTAAACTATTTTCCTTAAATTTGACATCCACACAACAATAACAAATACGTTATTTTTCTTCAGGTTATTTGGAAACCATACACGAATGATATAATCAATAATTTATCGGAGTATTATCATCGAGGCAGAGACATTTGGTATATTGTTTGCCCACTGATTTGTTTTGCAATAGTCTAACTACATAGACTTAATCGTGTACTACGACAATTTGGAATGTATCAATCGATTCTAGAACCATGCGACACAAGCATTGATCTTCATAATACAGATATGAGAGGTCAATCTGTGATTGGCTTGTGGTTCATCAAAAGTATGTCAATCAATGGACGGAACAAGCATAAAATTTAGCTGAGGGTATACCACATGCCAGTTATACATTTTTTTTTTTTTTTGAGAAGAAACTATAATATTATTATTAATAAAGGATTTCAAATGAGAAATCTGAAATCTGAGTTACAAGGAGTACAGAATGTTATGCCAATTCCCTAACCATTCTCCAAAAGTGTACTCGTGACTCATCTTAGTATTTGCTACCCAAGTCCAAAACAGAATTTTTGATCTCTCCCAGATCCTATGGCTATCCTTACAATAATCTTTGAAAATCCTACTATTTCTCTCTTCCCAAATGTTGTACCATATAGCAAAAGTAATAACTCTCTGATAGGCTTGCAGTCTACTATCTTGGTTCCTCTCCACGCTTTGATCATCAGCGTCCCTTCTCCATTGCCAGATTTCTTTACATCTTTGTGACCATTCTTCCCATACCTTTTAAGTGAAACTGCATCTCTCAAATATATGTATTGTGGTTTCTTCGCTTTCCCTGCACAAACAGCAGATGGATGGCTTCAAAGTGTGATTAGGCATTTTGTTTTGCACTATATCATCTACATTTAGTTTATTTAGAAGAATTAGCCAGGCCAGAATTTTCGCTTTGGTGGGGATACGGGTTTTCCACACGAAATTTGCGTAATGGAACATATTTGATGTTGTTCGATCGCTATTCAGCTTGAAGAAGGATTGCACTGAGAATCTGTTATCCTTTCCTCCCATCCATTCAATCCTATCCTTATCTTCTGTTAATTGGATTTGCTGAAGAATATTGAGGATCTCCATCACCTCCTGAACAAGATCTTCCTTGATATTCCTATTTATATGGAGATTCGAGGCCCAACTTCCTTCTCTTGCTTCCCCTGTTCTGTTGAGAAAGTCTGAGATTGGTGCTTCATGTTTATCTGATAGCTTATATAGACCTGGGAATATATCTTTTAATCTGTCTGAAGCGCACCATCTATCTTCCCAGAACCTGGTTTCATCCCCCTTACCCACCTTCCATCTGATATGTTTTCTGAACTGAGGGTAAAGGTTAGCTATTGCCCTCCAGGGGGATTTTCTACTACATCTTCTATTGATTTTGACCTCCCTACCATTAGTCGTTTGACCATGGATGCTTCTAATGACTCTTGCCCATAGAGTATTTGGCTTGGTGTAAAGTCTCCACAGCCAGTTATACATCATATACCGATAATTACTTTTTGAACCCTACATGGAATGGCACCGATTAATAAAACGGAGATTTATGACCGTAAATGGAGCAAGACTCTACTACTTGTTATGCATACGTTTTTTACTTCGCATTCAAAATTTTATTATGGAGATTTATCATTACCATTCTCTTTTAATATTCAATTTTTTTTATTGTTTGTTGATGTTTAGGCAAGCCAATTAGTTCACATTCACATACTCTCTCAAAATGCCAATGATGCATCTATGAGAGAGATTGAGAGGGTTCCGTTCTCTACATTAGAAACTGAACATGCAAAATACATAGTACAGAGAGAAGGTAGAAAGCATACACCATCCACATATGACCGTAATCCCATTGCCCATAGTACTCCATTTGATTCTTTCTCCAATGTTCAAGCGTCAACCTCACAAGAAGATGTCATGTTCTTGGTTGATCCAAGTATATTTCCATTCGGTCCTACCCTCCATGACAGCCATACGTCTTATGAAGAGAGACCGATAAATGAGATTGAGCGTGATGACCGTAATGAACAAATGTCTCATGTAAATTACATCACCAGTGAGAATTTCGGTGTTCAAGATGAAGTTCAACCTCCTATCCAAGCACCATTGCAATAATACACAAGGGCTCATTTACGATGAAATAAAAGATGTCATAGGCCACCTTGTAGGACAGAATGATGATTTTTCTTTTTTAGTGTTTTGGTATCTTCTTTTGTAATGCTTAATGGTAATTATAAAATGAAAGAAAACTATGTGTAGATATAACTTTGTTTAAATACAAGTGTTGAATATCATTTCAAGTGCACATTTTATTGTTTTCTAATTTTTTTTCTCTTCTTATGCATGTAGTTTTGTTACATTAATAATTGGGTTCGATGATTCCAGAGGGTCTAGAGAGGATATTTAGATATGTTCCAAGTGTTGAACCAAAAAAAAAAATAACCCTTACATATGTCTACAAACAATTAGGTTCATTACAAATAATCTTATAGTTTACAATGAACTTCAAGTTCCGAAGGGGGAGTCAAAAATTAATCGAGAGGTTGACAATTGGGTTCAATGATTTCAAAGGTTCTAGGGAAGATATTTAGACAGGTTCTAGGGAAGGTACCTTGGTCTTCCACTTGTAGGGAACCCAAACGAAAGATCTTTTTGAGAATCTATGGTTCAGGTTGCAAAAAGGAGAGTAGGGGGATGGAGAAAGAGTTATCTTTCAAGATGTGAAAGACTGTTGCTGCCAAGGACAGTGTGCTAGAGGCAATCCCAACTTATTTCTTATCAATTTTCAAATTGCCCAAAATAATTGCATGGAAGACGCAAAAGATAATGAAGGACCTTTTGTGGAAAAGGGAAGAAGAGAAATCGACCAACGAGAACATGACAAAAAGAATATAGCACAAGAGGGTC
This sequence comes from Tinospora cordifolia, assembly GCA_030144865.1. Classification (NCBI taxonomy): domain Eukaryota; kingdom Viridiplantae; phylum Streptophyta; class Magnoliopsida; order Ranunculales; family Menispermaceae; genus Tinospora; species Tinospora cordifolia. The sequence goes on along the minus strand of JAJIYU010004327.1, from coordinate 21,334 downwards.
CAGGGTTTGGCAATATTAAGGCCAGAAATGCAACTTTGGTAGGAAAATGTTGGTTGAAACTTAATAAAGAAAAGGATAAGCTGTGGAGGAGAATCATCAACAGTATCCATGGATGTAAAGGAGAGGCTCAAGAAATAGGTATGGATCCCAAAACTACTTATAGGAGACCATGGAAGTTCATTTCCACAGTTAACAAAAGCTTTAAGAAGAAAGTTACTTGGAAATTGGGAAATGGGGATCAGCTAAGCTTTTGGGAGGACAAGTGGTGTGGGGCCAAAATACTACAAGAACAATATCTACTATTTATGGGCTATCTATGTTGCATGACACGAAGGTAGTAGCATTTAGAGGGAGGAATGAGGAATGTAAGGGAGGGCCAGAAGGATGGAGGATGAGACCTCGAGCTGACAAGGAATCTAAATGAAGAGGAGGAATAACAGGTAATGGTGTTGCTTCAAATCCTTGAAGAGGTTAGAATACATCAAAAACCAGATACAAAGACGTGGCAAGGGACTTTCATCTGAAGAGTTTTTTGAGAGCTCTTTTCAGGAGAATATCTTGGAAGCCAACAGAGGAGGTAGAAATGAGTGGATAGATAAGGTAGATTTTATTCGGAGAGCTAAAGTCCCAGTGAAAGCAAAGATCTTGGGATGGTTATAATGCTTCAACAACTTAATACAATAGATATCCTACTAAAAAAAGAATCCACCTTTAATATTCTCTCACGGTAGTGGTGCTGTCTACATTGGGAAGTAGCAAAAGAAATCAAACATATCTTCTAGAGATGTTCTCTCATCAGATGGGTGCAGAGTAAGTGGAAGGAGAAGCACAATCAAATGGAGATCCTAGACCAAGACCAGTTTGCAAATTTTATGACTAGCATCAACTGTACAATGAAGGAATATTAGACACGTGTTCTTTTTTTTTTTTTTTTTTTTTGGCAATCTACTATGCTATATGGGAAGAAAGAAGTAAAAGGAATTTCAAGAATAAAAAGACAAGACCAAACAAAGTTTGGGAAAGATCAAAGATCCTTTTTGCCACATGGGTCTCTTCAACAAAGTTAGGGAAAGGGTATAATGATGGAGAATGGATTGGGAATTGGCAAAACATTCTCCAAACAATGTAAAGTTGGTTTAGTTGGGATAATAGATCTTTCTTGTTTTGATGTTTTTTGCAGCAAAACTATGTAATTTGTTCCACATTATACTCTGTTGTATGGAGATTTCTCATCTCCTTTTTTTTTGAAAGGAAACATAATTATATTAATAAGGACGAGATGTCCTTTGCCGAAGCGAAAGAAGAACAAGAGGAATAAGGAACCGAACCCCAGCTACTACATTAGAGAATACAAAATTGGAGCCCACATGAGCAACCAGTCCCCAAACGGGTAACCTAACCCCAACTTAACGAAAGAGACCCAAGATGCAAACATGTAATGCGACCCATTAGTGATTCTATTTACATTAATACATCAAAACAGTAGATAAGAATGGGTGCCTTCCAATGAGACAATCCCACCAAGTGAGGTTATTATGATGAATTTCCTTTTGTACTCAGAAAAAATTGACCAATTTTTTATGTTTTCTCCTAAAGTAGAAACCGTTCCAGCTGCTCTTAAATAGCTTATTTCACAAGAGTTTTTGCATCCTCGATAAGCCTCTTGATAGAAGCTATGATTTCTTAGAATTGAGGTTTATTTGTTAATTGATCGATAAATTCTTTTACCCGTCTAATTTCTAACTACTCAAGATATATATTAGTTACAATATAAATCATCACTATCTACCCTTCTTCCACCACAACAATTTTGATTGAGATTGTTTGAGCAACTCAAGTAATTGTTGACCACTTTCTAATTGATTTTGATTCATTTTATCAATACCAAAGGCAAATTATGTAAATGTTTTGTGCAAATTGAGACAATTCTAATTTTGACTTGCCGAGTACATGTTGATGGCTTTAATTTGAGCTGCAAATCCTACTTGAGAAACGAAAAATACCCACATTAACAGTAGGTCGAGTTCTAGCATTGAATAGATCAATAAATACAAATATTTGTCCATTGGTGATGAAAATTGCATTAGTAAGAATATAAACCAAAACGTCTCCCAATTGAGTCTCAACTATTAGTAAAACAATCATACTTCTTTCAACTAAACGAGAACTTGATTTAGCAACTCTTTCTAAAAGGCATGAATGCATATTTAAAAAAAATAATATATATATATATATATATATATATATATATATATATATATGTATATATATATTAAAAAAATTTCTCCTAAATAAGCTTCACGACCAGGTTGTCTTCATAATAGTAGAGACATTTGGTGATGCATCCTTTTATGAGTTGCACAACTCTAGCGCCACCTTAATAAAAATACCACAAAAAGGCAATCTACCTTAGATATAGGGGTCATCTTGTGTAATGATCCGTATTTTTAGGCACCGAGTTAGTGGACCCAACATGTATCTCATTGTACTTTATCTCTATTCTTTGATGAGAAAATGTGATTTTCTTTACAATTTTCGATTTTGTATGAATTATAAACAAGTTGTGAATAATTGAAAAACGAATCCCAAAAAGTTTGGACAAAAAAAATCTAAAAAAAGTACCAGGACATCGACAGAATGTCATTAGGCTCAGAAATTACCATAAAACCCAATTTGCTACTTTCCCAATTCTCACGCATACAATCGAATGAAATTTCGAAAAATTCAAGAAAATCAAGAAAAATTCAAAATAAATATTTTGAATGAAATTTAAGCATGGGAGTGACATATTGGTGATCAAAGTGTCTAAAATCAATTTACAAAAAATTTTAATTTTGAAGAATTCATAGAGGCCGAATTTTGTATGCACAAAATTAAAATGTATACACCAGGGTTTAAAAATAAATATTTCACACTTGAATTGTACAACACAATTATCTAGCTTAATTATTAAAATAAGGCTTAGATGAGATAGTGGTGAGCACGCAAGATATTAGGTAAACCATTTTCACATGGATTGCCACCATGACAAATGGGTGGGTGACATGTCACACAAGCACACTCTTCTCTACATATGCTCTTTTGTCTCTTGAAAGAAACACATTCTCAAAGCTTAAAAAAGGACAAAATAGCTCATGTAAGCATGAAAAGAAAATCCGCATAATACCTAAATTAATAAATTAAAAAATTAGTTTAAAACAAGAAAAAATCAAAAATTATTCTCTCCTCTAAACTCTCTAAACCGAACTCCTATAAGAGAAATAAAAACCCAGATTTGAGACATTCTTAAAAACCTATGGAAATCAACAAATATCAATGACATACGATGAATGCAACCATAGAAAATCTCATAGCACTTATATCAATTCAAGAGCAACATAGAAAGGAGGAATGATATACCTTGCTACTATCTCAAAACCTACATTACAAAAAGAGGCTTGCCCCTCAACTTTCCAACACCAAGATGAACCTCAAAGCATCACCCAACAACTCTCCCAAGTTAGCCATTCTCCTTATGTGCATGGAAAATGAAGATTTTTCATCAACACCATCACCAAGAACATGAAATGATCAAATGGACCCATAGGGATGCTTAGGACAGGAACTTACCACTCATATGTTGCATGCAAACTCTATGGAAACCATGAGCTTCATGAGCATCCCTTCAACTCCTGCAAATCACTTGAAATTAAACTACATGGTGTAACTCTTCGATCTCTACAACCTTCTCTTCTATCACAATCCCTAAATCATGTTCTCAGGTCTTCATAACTCAAGATCAAACAAGGGGGTGTGGGGCTTTTTTTTCATCTTTCTTAGAAGAAAGTAATTTTTTATTTTTTCTCTTATTTTTAACTAATTTTCTCAATTTATTAATTTAGATACCATGAAGATTTTTCTCTTCATGCTTGCATGATCTATTTTGTCCCTTTCTAAGCTTCTACAATATGTTTCTTTCAAGAGACAAAAGAGCATGTGTAGAGAAAAGTATACTTGTGTGACATGGCACCCACCCATTTGCCATGGTGGGAATCCATGTGGAAATGGTTCACCCAATAATCCTACATGCTCACCACTATCTCATGTAAGCCTTATTTTAATAATTAGGCTAGATAATCATGTAATATAATTCAAGTGTGACATTTATTTTTAAACCATGGTGCATACATTTAATTTTGTATTTTTACAAAATTTGGTCTCTATGAATTCATCATAATTAAATTTTTTTGTGAATTAATTCTAGACACTCTAACCACCAATGTGTCATTCTCATGCTTAAATTTCATTGCAAATATTTTTTTTTTGGATTTTTTCTTGATTTTCTTAAATTTTTTAAAATTTCATTCAATTGTACACATAATAATATTGGAAAAGTAACAAATTGGGTTTTCATAATCATTTTCGAGCCCAATGGGATTCTTATGATGTTCTAGTACTTAGTAATAATGTTTTCAAAATTTTTCGGGGTTCATTTTTCAATCATTCGTAACTTGTTTATAATTCGTACAAAATCTAAAATTGCAAAGAAAACCATATTTTCTCATTAAGGAATAGAGGAGATGAAGTACAATGGTATACATGTCGGATCCACCAGCTCAATGCCCGAAAATACGAGTCATTACATCCTAAGCTTTTCCAAATGAATATGGTAATTTATTTCGCTTTTTTTCATCACATAGGATATTACTATTGAATGATCAAATACTCATAAAGAAAGGAAGAGATAGTGCATGAAGCCTCTAATTATACAAGGTTCTTGTGAAGGGTTGAACTACCTATAGTTGCCTTTCCTTACATTGCTTTAGGATTAAGATTGAAAGCTCATGATCATATTCATTTATACTCGTGCACAAGTATTTCTTTAATAATATATATTTGAGTGAAGATTGTGCATCTATCATTGGGCAATATTTGCCCACTGCCCCTTTATTTTTTAAGTCCATCCATGATAAGTGAAAGAGATAAGATCCCCAAGATAATTCCCCTAGCGGCATTTACATATATATAAAGAGATCCCAAAATATGTTGAATATTTGCGATACCTGGATATTTTTCAAATTGTTGTATTTAACATAAGGATGTATCTACTATATCATAAACTTTGTTCTTTAAATTCTATTTTCACGATAAAATTGCATATTGAGATGGGGGACAAGTGATAACAGATATTTGAACGAGTACCTTGAAAGATCGTAACATTAGGATTCAAGAATGTTGGGATTCTTGCCTCTAGCTTTCCCAAGTCTTCAGAGATCAATGTTTCATGTCAGACAATTACAAAGCTATAAAATCAAAGCTGAGAAAATCTGATTGTTTAGTTGATTTAGAAGTGTTTTGAGTTTCCTAACACTAGTTTAACTACTTGATCAGCAGGGAAGTAAACATTTGAGGTACAGTTGGGAAGAAAACCAAGGAAACCGATTGATCTAATGGATGCATGATCACATGAAAAGGCATAAACTTTAATTTGGCATATGTGGCATATTCAATTCTGAAGAAAGAAGGAAAAAAGCAATCAACAACGAGGAGTACAAGGAATCAATGAGATTTCTGGAGGTGATATCACTCTAGTACTCATGTTCAATGTTGCCAAATAATTTGCATACAAATGGAAACATATAATACTAGGAATTTGACTCTGATATAGCCCAAAAACTTTACAATTTTGCCTCCCATGGTTGTATAGGAGAACAATGATGTGATTAACAATGAAATGGTGCCCGCGACTAAGTACATAACTTTCCAGCCGAATGATGTATAGAAGACTAGTTCTGATGGCACAAGAATCCATACTTTTGACTTTGAAAAGTCTATTTGGTTTTGTGAAAGAAATACAGAGTTGCCAACTGGCTTAATTTTTTTTCTTTTAAACAGAAGAAAGGTGATGAAGGCCAAAGGTCTCTAAACAAATGAAATAAGGGTAGGGCCAGAAGAGTTCCTTATACTCCACAAGTCAACCAACCAATTAAAAAGGCATACCTTAAAATTTACATTAGATTGGCTTGGGTGTTGTTCTTTGTTTTTCTTTTCCTGAGACGAAACAAGAATAATTATTTTAAATGGGAGCAAAGTACACAAACACCAGTGACCGTTGACAACATTGAGTTATATAATCTCTCATCCCAAAACTTATATATACAGTTAATCCAATTGTTGCACCAGCCTAGGTGTGTTAATAACTATCAAAATTGAGCGGGATTCAGCATAAACTACTCTGCACTTTTTAGTTTTGTGTGTGATACATCAATAGACAGTTTCATAACTTCCACTTAAGCAAATAGGTCCAACTCCTCCTTAGCAACCCAAATTACTCAACATAACCTTGTCCTAGTTGCATGGGAATAGGTTGCTATTAAAGTTTCTAAATACAGAAATATACTATTATCAAATCAGCAAGTCCAATCTTTGAAAGCATTAAGCCTAGCAGCATTTGGGTGAGACCAATTAATGTACAATGTTTTAGTTGTTGGACCAAAATAACTCTGCAATGGATACTTGTGTTGATTTCCTGCACTGCAGCTACTTACTCCCAGGAATAATTGGTATTTTCTCTTCTTGAGATTTCCTAAAATCGTTTCTCTAAATTATAATTTCTTATGACTACTTGAAAATTATTGTAAGACCACCAAATAATCAACTATCTCAATACTTAATCCGGTTTGGACATTTTTAATCCTAATTGAGATTTGAGCTCAATGTCCATTCCATCCTCTACTAAATCAATTGGAGAATCATCTTTTGTCATCCTGTTCAACCAGTCCCCATCAAACTCCCACTTAGAGCCATTTATCTTCGAGTATTACTTCCATGAAATATTTTCTCACCTGATGCTATTTTGAAAAGCTCTCTAGGATTAACTGTTCACTCTCTCTTTTGTTCTTCAACTTCATCGATATTTTCGGTTTCTTTGGGGATCAAATCCCTTTCTGCTCCAAACAAACACCTTCCTCCCTATTCCATTTCGACCTTTCTGCAAGTGCATTGACGTTCGTGATTGCAGAAAATCTAATTTTGTTTTTGTTCAACCTTACTTTATAAACTACCAAAAGATAATTTTTCTTTAAGATATAACTAATCGAATCAATGGAAGAGTTCCATGGGAGACCTTCTAATGCAATAGGAAACACATTTAATATGTCAAAGACAGCTTCCCTCATCAGGATCAATTTAAATAAGAAAGTCACATAATAAATGTTTTGCTTTAAAATTTCTCAATTAAAAAGTTAAAAAGGTAGTCCACTCACGAAGTTGATGAATACACTAAACTTGTCAAATCACTTCTTTGTCTAGTAGCCTTTGATAGCTCATCCAGCTCCTTTTTTCTTTCTCTAGCAGCATCCTTCTGAATTTCTTCAACGGTCTTTCCTGCTAGAAACTACAGGAATAGAGATTACAAAACAGAAAGTTTTTAAGCAGATTTTTCTAACCCACCTTTGAAGTCAAACAACAAAAGAAAGAAGTTGATTTTTTTAGAAGAAACGTATAGATATATTATATTAGAAGAAATAGCCAAAATACGAAAATCAGCCATCAGAGATGCACTGATAGCAGCAACAGTAAGAAAAGAGCAAAGCAAGAACCAACAACAAAATCAAAACCCCACCCAAGAAAGTATGAAAGAACACAAAGTCCAACCCAACTCACAACAAACAACTACCTCAATTACAACAGCAATTAGAAATAGAGAACCACATAGTCAAGTTAGAACAGGCCACCCAACTACAATCCAACCAATTAGCCTCTTCCCAAATTTGAAAATAGTAAAAAGATTGGTGCATAAAGAAATCTTTATTCCTTTCTAACAAAATCAACCATAAAGTAGGGAAAAAAAAAAAAAAGCAATTCTCCAACTCTCTTTAACTCTCCTAAAGCAATGCAAACAGTGATCAAGGGTCAAGCACTCCTAAATGGAAGAGATCACCAAAAATTCAAAAACAAATGAAGCTCCTAAGAAACCCTAAACACCCCTAGAACCACTAAACTTTGCAAAGAAAAGAGCAATGGACTCCCCATCATGTAGACAAACTAAAGAGAAAGTAAAGCACAAAAGGGCACCATTGTAACACATCAATTGTGCTAGGCTCTCAGGACAATCAAAATTACGAGTATGATTGAGGGAATTAAAAAAAAAAAAAAAACGATTAACTCCACTTAGGTTTCGATCAAAATGAAAGTTCTAGGAGGGTGGGCTAATAGATAGGTTAATGGGAAAGGAAGGATTGGATAGGGGCATAATGAAACAAACAAAGTCAATAATGGTGTGATAGGATTGTCCTAGGGTATGATTATCGAGCCAACAATTTTCATGAAATTTGAAAGGTACAACCATCCCCTACCTCTGTTGTAGTAATAACATGGCTCAATAGAAGCAATGAATTCATAAGGGCTACAATAAGTAGTGGATCTCCTAGGTTAATGACCTCACTCAATCATCAAATTCAATACAAACTAAAACAACCTATGCTAACAATGATTGATTATTCAACAAGAACCACCATAACCATTTATTGCAAAGACCATATTCCTTTTTGAGAATGTTATCAATCTCAAGACCATATTCCTAGCCTCAATATTACCAACCCCCAATCCTCCTTGATTAATGTTCTTCATCACCTGTTCCCATCACACTAGATTGCCTATGCTTCTATCATCCTCCTTTTTCCATTAGAAATCTCTCATTATATTTTTCGATTTCCTTTGCTATGCTTCAAGGGATTCTAAAAACTGACAGAAAGTCGGTTGGAATTGCCTCTAGAACTATCGTTAGCAGCATCAATCTTCCTCCTCTTGAGAAATAACTCTTCCTCCACCTTTCAAGTTTCCTCTTTACCAACTAAATCATGCCATCCCAGAAGGCATGCTTATCAGGGTTTTCTCTCAAAGGTAAACCTAGAGGCCATTCCCCCACAAACACTTCCATTTCCTAAGCAGCCTTCTCCACCTCCACCTACTATAAATTAATCCCAACAATCTGAGTTTGCTCCAAGTTTATGTCTAAACCAGAAATACTACAAAAAATCTTGAGAATCTTCATGGTAGCTCTTTAATTGTTAGCCTCATTGTCCATAAAAAGAAGACATACATCAGCAAACTAAATATGAGAAACAATTATCCTATCTTTTTCCACCGTTAACCCTTTAACCACACCCTTATGAATAGCCTTCTTCAAAAGACTGTTCACAACGTCCGCCACCAGGGTATAAAGGAAAGGAGAAAGGGGGTCCTCTTGCCTTAACCCCCTGTTTCCTTCAATCCTTCTTCTAGGTGTGCCATTTTTTAATGATAGAATAATCAATTGAAGACAAGCATTCCTTTATCCACTTTCTCTATCTCACCCAAAAGCCCTTTCTTTCAATAACCTCATCTAAAAAGTCTTAACTAACCAAGTGCTAGGCTTTTGCAAAGTCCACTTTCATTATAAGACCTTTTTCCTTTGAAACCTTATAATGTCCCACCACCTTATTAGCTATAAGAATGGCTTCACTAATTTGTCTTCCTTTTACAAAAGTCATTTGGGTTTCATCAATGGCTTGCTCAAGGACCTCTCCAAGCCTATTGGCTAGTGCTTCAGCTATGATTTTGTACATATTGGTGGTGAGGCTAATGGGTCTAAAATCTCCCACTATAATGGAATTAGACTTTTTTGGAATCATCACTATATAGGTCTCATCATAATTTTATTGATGATACTAACTACTACATAGAATTGACCACAAACCAGATGAACCTCCTTAATTAGATCTCAATTCTTTTGGTAGAATATCATGTTGAAACCATCAGGCCCTAGAGTTTTATCTCCCTTACTGTCAAAAACTGCAAACTTTATCTCCTCTTCATCAAAAGGGTCTATCAGGTCAGTCTCTACCTCCTTCATCAATCTCATTCCAATCAAGATATTCAACTTTAACTTTCTATTTGAGTCTTGTTGAATAGTTGTTTAAAGTATTCTATTATGATGTCCTTCACTTCCTCTGGATCCTCAACAATAGCCCTATTCCTATCTTCAACATTGGCTATGCATCCCTTAGATCATTTGATGGAAAGAGTCTTGTTGAAAAATTTAGTGTTGGTGTCTGTAATACCCTGAAAAGTTTATAGAGTTTTGGTAAATTTAAATAAAAATAATTGAAGTACAATAAACCCTAAGAAATCCATGAAAACCTGGTTTATGAGATGTTTAATCAATGTACAAAAGAATCGGTAAACCGAAGCAAAGTATGAAATTTTGCATGGTAACCATCCACTGGTTACCGCAATAATTCGATGTGACTGAAACCCAGAAAATGACAACGTTCTCATTACCACAGTAATGCTTGTGATTATTGCAATAATGCGACTAGAACATAAAGAATTAGGGTTCTGGTTACCGCGATAATACGTGAAATATATATGTATAAATAGTGTGTCAAAAAACCTTGATCGTCGTTGTAGCCCTACAATCACGCATCAACTCCAAAGAACTGATCCTAGCTGCCAAAAACTGAACTTTCCTCCCTTCCCTACCCTTCTAGACTGGTTTCTATCCACTCAAACCTTTCTCCACTAGTTCTCAAAGCCTAGATTCGTGAAGAACAACCCCAACAAGGAACAAAATCAATAGAGGTATCATTTGAAATCATTTGTGCACAAGTAAATCGCCAAACCTCACTTGGAATCACAATTTTTCGTCATAGATCTGTATTTCCTAACAGTATACACGTTTTCTTTGAAACACAGATCAATATAGGGTTCAAAACCTCACATTGAAGGAGAACAAGGAGGAAAAACAAGGAGCAACGAGGTACAATGTTTTCCCATTCATGGATGTGTGTGTGTGTGTTTTGAGTGTAATGTGAGTATGTTGGGATACGAAACACTAGAGGGAACGACAAACCATAGTAGTGCACTGTGCACACACAGACTCCTCTGGTTACCGCGGTAACTGACGCGATAACATACATTGAACACACACGAACCCACTGGTTACCGCAGTAATACAGCGTAAACCAAATTTTTCGTATCTGTTGTGCACATACGGATTACCGCAGTAATGCCACTCACTACCATAGTAATCAGAATAAAATGGTGAATGATGTTATCTGTTAAGACCACTACTTACACCTTAGGATATCTATTTTAGAGAATCATTAAATTATGATTTAAAAAACCTTAGGAATGCTTTCAAACTCATGTAATGTTGGTTTTAAATCTCGTAGATTGAAAGGCAACGCTAATACAGTGTGAAGCAAAGGCCCAAAAGAACGAGATAATAAAGGTGGAAGTGATTACCTTGCCCCCTAATATTATTTGAATTTTAATACTGAACATGTGGTGTGTTTACATTGCTTGAATGCCTAGAACCACGCTAGGATGTTGTTATATGATTTGTGAATGACATAAATGTATGAATGCTAGAATAACATGAATTATGTGTCCATGTTCGGAGTTTACATGATTTTATCCCACAAGACGATTATTGTATTATTTATGTTTCAATGAGATGATCAAAATGAATACATTATTAGATAATGATGTGTTATATATGATGAGTTTGATAATCATGCTTGTTATAAAATGTTTGTTGATACACATGATTAAAATTTCCCTTGAAGTCCCAAAGCAAGTAGCAAAACCTACTAAACAAATCTAAGTCTCTTCAGCTTTCTAATTATATCCTAAGTCACCCTTTCCTTCTTTACGTCATGTAAAGCCACTATATCTGGACCTATCTCCCTATTGTCCTCACAGTGCACATCTTGTCTTCAAACCCACAACCCTATATATTATTTTGATTTGAAATCATAAAGACCCCAAGACTCATAACCCTTCTACTGTCCTTCTTCACTTAGAAAGAGTAGGTCCAAATCTATCGTCTACAAGAAATGTCTCAACTCTTCCTCCTCCCATCTTTTCTATCCTGCTCACCAACCTCTTCTAATTCCTCTCTCTAGTTGCAATCGAGTAACAGGAGAAGAAGATGTAAGAAGGGAGGGTTGAGTTGGAAAAAGGACGAGTTGGAAAAAGGACAAGTATAACAGAGCATACCTTTTTTGGGGAGTGAAGCTCCTTGTCATCTTCTAAATTTTCCTCTCCTACAAAATCAGCTTTCTCTTCTTCGTAATCATCCTCTTTTTCATCATTAGCACCATCTATAGTTGCCTCAAAATAAGTTTCAGGTATGAATTCTTCCAGTTCATCCTCACAGCAATAGACATGTATCCTTGTTGTCACTGTATTCATCCCTCACAGCTGGGTTAAGTCTGATTGCTTACCCGCCTACTTTTCCATCAAGCCTCCTAGGATCTCCAGCCCACGTTCCTTTCTTCTACTATAAGTTTTCAAACGAGTGAAGTTGGCCTGTAACAAGCCCAAATGTAACCCTTCTAGAGCCCTTTCTCTCTTGGGCCTCTCCTCTTCGCGTCTTTCATCGCTTTAGGGTCTACATTCTTAAAGCCAGTTGTTCTTAGGCCCAACTAGAATAGGCTAGCTAAGGGTGGCCCATATCCACCATCTGGGTCTTGCCACGCCTACTTCCAAGTGTCATTCTCTCCATTTTCCTACTTGCTTGCATCCAATTGTCCCATCGTGCCTGTCTTTGATCCTTCTCTATTCCTTTGTCGTCAATGTCTGTCATTGCACCACCAACCATCGTTGTCATCACCCTCTAAACTCGATCTTTCGAGAAATTCGAAAGAATTTTTGTAAAAATTTACAAAGTTAGACAAATTCAAAAAAAATACTATGTAAGTGCTAAAATATGGGCAATTTTTATTAAAAATACCAAAAACAAACATAATAAACATATTTTACATATAAAAATATACATGTAATGGTTTTGAACATGTATTTTAACAGTAGCAATGTTTTATACACATCGCATGTATTAACTAAAAACTGTTAGAGAAAAGAAAGAAACAAAAAAAATTTAATGTCAAACCTTAATGTTCTTGCAAACATAAACCTTGATTTTTCTTTCTCTTTCTTTTCTCGACGTCTCTTCTCTTAGACTTTTAGCTTATTTTTCTCTAATTACTCTTCTCTCTATCGTCTCTTCTTCCAAGTTATAGTTTGTTCTTCCTTCTCTTTGTGTACCACATAAATTCTTTCATTAAAAATGTTCTTTTTCACAGCTTTTATACAATTTTTTTCTACAAAAATCTTCAAAACTTCAATTTTAAGTGAACTCGAATGATTTTTCGAAGATTTCGACAAAATTTTGTAATTTTATAATTACAGGCGAACTTCGTTTCGATTGTCCAAATTACCTAATTAATTCGGCTAATTTCGACAAACTTCGGCTAATTTTCATACCATGGGCCAAACTAAAGGCTTGAAGAAGACAAACCGCCTCCTATGCGTTACTTTCCAAACTATCCAAGGAAAGCAAGATATTATCTGCATAAGATAGTTCCACCTACCTCTCACCAATCTTGAACCAACTAAATAATCGAAAATTAGCATACATAGTCCATCGTTCTACCAAAAACATTAGGTACTAGTGTAAATTAGGATGGAAACAATGGATCTCCTTATCTTAGGCCCCTCTTAGCTAAAAACTCTTCCCTAGGTCAACGTTTGACAATAACAGAGTAGGAGATCAATCTCAAACAACCCCTAATCCAATTTTGCCTCTCCCAAAGCCTTTCCTTTCTAGAATGAAATGTCAGTTTTAGGGAAATCAGCTTGAAGCTCGGCATATTTCTTTACCCTACTACGATAATCATCAACTACTTCATTAACAATGAGAACCATGTCCGGTACGTACCTATCATTAATAAAAACAGACTAATTTACCCCGACTATGCTATGGAAGATTGCCCATAGCCCATTTGCCAAGACCTTAGCAACAATCTCATAGAAATTTGTCACTAAACTAATGGGTCTAATTTCCTCAATCTTCCATGAGTCACTCTTCCTTGAAATCAAACAAATTATGTCTTTTTCTTTGACACGAAACAAAGAAAAGAATATTTTAATGAAATTCCATAATTTTTGCAATGCACATTACCATTTACATCCAAAGTATTCTCTAACTAAATCCCTATACCACAATCGAAACAAAGAAAAGAATATTTTAATGAAATTCCATAATTTTTGCAATGTACATTACCATTTACATCCAAAGTATTCTCTAACTAAATCCCTATACCACAATCGGAGGCATTAGTCCCAAACCCAAATCCAATCCAAAATAGAAAAAACGTTGCTCCATTTAGCGCAAAACACCTAAGAGCTTGAAAGTAAAAATGATAGTCTCATAGTTGATAGTTTGTTTTTGCTACATCATTTAAGACCTAGTTGTTTCTGTAAAGCCATAATCCCCAAACTATAATCATCTTTGCAATCATCGCAAGGCCTCTTATTTTGATTCAAAGCACCACTAAGATTACTCGAGCTATGTCATTCCTCAAAAGAAAGGTTCAAGAACCACTTTACAAAGAAGAGGAACCATCTATTCTACCCAAAACAAAGCATTAGATGCCCCACTATTATAGAATTCTTCAAGACCTTCATTAAATCATCCATCACCATGGTTCAAAAATTCCTTGAAATTTGAGGATCTTATAGGAATTATTTCTTTCTTTTTTTTTTTTTTTTTTTACCATTAAAGTAGGGAGTGAATGCAAAATAGAAGTTATGAAAATTCACTAAACTAATTTGAAAAAAGTTCAAGAAATTCAACAATGTTCGATAACCTTCAAGAAAATTTCCATTTTCTAATTCAAAACTGCAAAAAATTGACAAAAAACTCAATACAATTCAACAAAATTAGATGAAATTTGACATAGAATTATAAAAAAGTTATTGTATTAATGAACAATAAGAAATAATAATAATTATGCATTGTTTTCAACTACATGAACCAACATAATAGTATAAGTTCAAAAATTTTGACAAGCTAACAAATTATAAATTATTTCATATATTTCACTAAAAAGATAAATAAAGATAAAATAAGATAAAAGCTTTCTATTAGTTAAATCTCACAAGACAAGATTAAACAAAAAAAACTTAAATAGTAAATTAAATAAATTAAGCTAAAAGCAAAGTATCGGTCGAGAAACAATACACCATAAAAAGAAACTAGAAATTACATATATAAATAAAAGATGGACGAGAAGTCCAAGGCACCAAGGCACTTACAAAACAATATACCATAAAATTAAATATCTAAACAAAGAAAAGAAACTAGGACCAAATGCTATCATTTCAAATTCATCAATTAAATAGAATAAATTTTATGCGGCATGCATTAACATTGTGTTTAACGTAAAGACCTATTTCAAATCATTATATTTGTACTTTTACATACCAAAAGCATCTATTTTTAAGTTTCTATTTTATCTTATCTCGTGGTAATTATACATATTTTAGCATTTATATAAACTTTATTTTCACTTCCCTTCATTGGTGAATTTTTACAAAAATTCTCCTAAAGGTCTTGATTTCTCTAAATTAATTTGAATTTTCAAAGTCAAAGTATAGGGCGAAGTAGAATTTTTGAACCTTCTCCATTACCCCTCTAGATGTTTTATAAAAACTTATAGTGAGATTGATTTTGTAGACTTTTAACATATTAAGAGTGTCAATCTATATTAGATTTAAGCTAACATTGCAATAAATCTTGATATTTTAGCATATATGAAAAAATTGGTGCATACAAAGGCCTGCTTTATATGTATCCGAACTAATCAATCAATTTTGTCTCATTTAATCTCCAATTGGCACTAGTTCTACTATTCCTAAATATGCTCAATTCTTATTTTAACTGCAGTCAGGTATGGGCATCAGACACTAGTCACACATAAAGGTCTATTAGATTTTGAGATACGAGGACTAAACATTATTGTATGAAGTTTTTTTCCTTTTTTCTAATTGCAATCACTTAGTATCCTTTTCGTTCTCTTACTTAAGTGAATTTTCACCAACTTAGTTATTTCTTCTTTAATTCTTTCTCTTCTTTTTTTTTTTTTTTTTGAAAAGAAACTATAGATATATTATATTGTCAGTAAAGCTCTTGCTAGATGAGGTATATGAACAAGAGAACAAAAATTACTAAGTCTGTAAGATATCATTCCAATTACACATCCATTGGCCAAAATTATAACTCCTAAGAGAGTTTTGTACTAGAAACCCAAGTGACAAACAAAAATTGGGACCTTTCCCATATAAGATCCACCGGCCAGTGTCTTTCCTTGAAGAGTCTTGAGAGAGTGAGGGAGAATCCAACTTGGTACTACAAAAAGCTCTTCCTTGGAGGGTGGGGATAAACTATAGATAACTTGGCTTGCCACTTCTACCAAGCAATATCCTCTCTACAAAGTTGACTTAGAGAAGGACATGTTTTTTACAATTGCATTAATATTCCTCCATGGTTTCATTAATAATCAATACCACATCTAAAATGCCTACGTCACATACAAAGGCCATGTGGGAGTTGAACATAGTGTGATGAAGAATCATCTTGAGGTATAAAATTATGGTCTTGGCATTAATGTTCCAAAGGCTTGTGATCAAGCACATAGGTTTGAAATCAGCTCCTTTCTTAAAATTTGTTTTCTTCAACAGGAAGCACACCTTTCCCATTATCTGGCACATACCACCATTGATTGTAAAATTGTTGCAAAATTCTTCCAAGACGTCCACAACATCACCTTTGATGATATCCCAAAATTTCTAAAAGAAACCTATGGTGACTTCATCTAGGCCTAATGCTTTGCTACCTTCAAAAAGGGGCATTGCCTTCTTCAACTGTTCTTCCTTGAAGGGCTACTCCACCCAGTTTTTATCATCCTACAGAAAAGTGTGCCAATTAGTACATTTGGAGCCCCATCCAAGTCATGGCTCCCCAGCAGACAGGCCATAATTGATCTAAGAGAGTTCTACCTTGACTATCAACTGTTAAGGTAATTCTAGGCATCCATTTAAAGCCCTAGGGGCATCATCTACATGGTTAACTAAAGCATGGACCTCATCAGCAGGGTTGGAAGCTCCAAACCAAATAATCAACTCAAAGATAATACAGGTTACTTGAAAAAAAAAATCAAATAAAAAAACCAACACAACCTCCATTGCAAAAGTCAATCAAAATCCTAAAACTAATTTCCCATTTTCGTTTTCTACCTTGATCATCTAAAGAAAATGAGGTCTATGAAAAAATAGGACTTAGCATTCAAGAACAACCAGAGTACGTTACGAATTTATGATATCCAGATCTCACCCTACAGATTTATGGCAACTACTCTTTCTTGTGGTATTTCAGGATTGAAATGCCATGGACATTAATTTTTTAGATATTTTTCAGGATCCTTACAGAAATATAAAAAGAAATAGAGCAATCTTTGCTGGAAACACAATAATGCAACAAATTTTCCTTAAAATATAGCCTGATAATAAGTGGTTTCAGTAGATGAGGAAGAGAGAGAGAGAGAGAGAGAGAAAGA
Source organism: Tinospora cordifolia (assembly GCA_030144865.1). Taxonomy (NCBI): domain Eukaryota; kingdom Viridiplantae; phylum Streptophyta; class Magnoliopsida; order Ranunculales; family Menispermaceae; genus Tinospora; species Tinospora cordifolia. The sequence continues at coordinate 3,911 of JAJIYU010004327.1, read as the reverse complement.
TATAAAGATAAAACACAAAGTGAGTGATAGAGAGATAAGAGATTATTTAATAGGATACTCAACTTTGGAACTCAAGATCAACACCATTATTACTAAAAAAATAATACAATGCTTATGCCCTCAAATACTTATAAATTTACAAACTACCTTGCGATACGGCCATCTCACAACACCATTGTCACGGCATATTTTCTTTAAAACACTGCTACAGACACCTGGAGGTGAAAAAGACAGAGAAAACAAATTTCTTCAAAATTTGCACTATGTCTTGTACAGCAACACTTCTTTTTCTTTTTCTTTTCCTCTTTTTTTGAATAGTATGTCAAAAATACCCTGATCAACAAATGGAGAATGAATTATATCCTTTGTACGCAAAAAAAAAAAAAAAAAAAAAAAAGAATTCTATCCTACCTAAATCTAGTGAATGTCAACCATGACATAAATATTTTCATGCTCAAAAGTAATTATGTGAACAAAATCTTAAATAACCATGACAGCAACATATCTTGAGTTGGGAAATTGCATAAAATTTACTCAAAAGCCATAATTTTCTTGGTGTTCATGGAAACAAATTGCAATCATGAAAAAAAAAGTAATAAATAAGTAAGAAAGTGCAGGCAAAGGATTAAAAAAAATAAAATAGAAGAAGAGCACTTGAGTCCTTTCTTTAGAGGAAACAATGTCAATGGTTGATTGTATTAGGGAAGCGTTTCTAAATATTTTCTGCAGTCTTAAGTCTATTTAGACTAATCAGCCACATTAAGATTCTGGCTTTCATTGGGGCTTTAGTCAGCCAGATGAAGTCTACGGGAATTTCCGGCTAGTTTCTGGTTTGGCTTGTTAACTTCACCAAAAAAGATTTCACTGTAAACTAATTGCTAGTGTCTCCGTTCCACATGGGCCTATCTTCTTCCCTAGTGTCTCGAAGTTGAAATCTGTGGAGAGTGTTCAGCAATTCCCCCAATTCTTCCATGTGGTTATCCCCTATATTCCTTTATAAGTGCAGATTCCATCCCCAATGTAAGTAAGTTCCTTTCCATGTTATTGCAGGTTTTGAGTTCAGAAATGGGGACCCCTTTCTTCTGAGACAATCTGTAGACATTGGGGAACCAATCTTTCAGCTTTTCCCTTTCACACCAGATATCCTCCCAGAATCTGACATGATCTCCCTTCCCCACTTTCCAAATTACATGTTGTCTGAAACAAGCATACGAGCTGAAAATGTCTTTCGAGTACGCAAAATCTTTTTGAAATCAACACTTTTGTAAACCTTTTTTATTTTCCTTGCTTGATTATTAATCTTCAGTTTCAAAGTCAAGAAATTGATATTTTTTCAACTTTGTTAATGGATACCAATTTCATTTAATCAACTAGGGGAGAGAAGCCCTTATAGTCAAAGACTAAGGAAAAATTATTTCCTTTTATTATTAAAATAATATATATATACTTACAATGTTCTCTATAAGCAACATTTTCACATGATCCTTAGATTACATCCAATTTCAATTTCATTTCACTTCAATTTCTTCATAGTTTTCAAAGATGAATCTTTATAAATCACAGACTCGCATCAATATGTTATGTAATGCCATCAACCATCTTTCCTAACAAAAGCTTCATATCTGTTCTACATATATAACCTCGTGATCTTTAACCTTAATCTGCATGATCAATGCTCCTAACGTGTTTGACTATTCCTTCATTTTCGGTTCAGCTTTGACCTAATAGAATATGCTCATAGTCAATGGTTTGTACAAGGTGTTTGGTCCAGGAACCTTTATAGGACAGTTAGGATTCACACTTTTGCCCTTGAACAGGACCCCTTGTTATAAAAACTAAACAAGAACATCAAAGCCCTATAGAGCAAGATTGAACTAAATGAAGGATAGAAAACCTATGAGTTAGTCAGCAAATTGCAAGACAAATTAAAAAAATCAAAGAAAATGCATACATGATTTCAGAATTATGCTCAATTATTTTGCAAAAATACATAAATAATCACAAATTGTTTCGCTTATTAACTAGTGAAATCGAAGTGTAAAATTTTCACGCAAAAAATGTTCCTCATGATCAATAGCCAAGCCACAAATATGTATCTTCAAAACTAAAAATTTAATAAAAAAGATAAGTATAAAATTAAAAGTCTTCAGTTTGTCATCACCCCCATAATACAAAAACTCATGACAAAAAAGTACAAGCAATATAAATTTCATTGAGAAATGACAAACTTATGAAAATTATTACAAAATAGGCATGGGGTTAGTTAAAATAAAGAAAACTAAAATGTACAAAAGAGTGTTTGAAACATACAATATCAATAAAACAATTTTCAAAGGGGAAGGAGCAAAAAGGAATATAATAGAAAGGTTACATTAAATATTCTGTTGAATCCTGAACATGGATTACAAAGTCATTGTTATGGAAATTGTAAGTTAACAAGTGCTATTTCTGTAGTCACTGCTTGAACAACGAAAGGATTTTGTCAATGTATACTGACAAAAAGATAAAATAGAATCTTACAAACCCTTTCTTGAGACATCCTAAAACCAAACCTTGCAATCTCAAATCAAATGCATCAATGAATTTCAACAAATTCAAACGAAAAAAATCTTATATCAAATTTACCTACTAGCAAAAGCTTCTAAAAGATAAAAAAAAATACTGCCTTCGAAAAATGCTCCAAACAAGTCCTGCAAAAAAAAAAAAATGCCTAACTCTACAAAAAAGATCAAAATAGTCAGATTTTAACAACTGGAAAAGCAACTCGAAATGTTGTTAGCACCTGCAAAACCAATCAGCAACAACAACACATTTTCCTCCCTACCTCACAAAATCCACCCTTAGAATCAATGGCAGAAAATAGAATTATTGTGAAAAAGGAACACCAATTAAAACTAAAAGACCCATGAGATATCTAGGTACTCTAAAGTAATAAGTTAAAAAGCAGAAACTTAAAACACAGGATGAGTAAACTAGGTTTTAAAAAAAATGAAAAATGAAATTTAAAAACAACTAAAGCCAATAACTGGATCATTAAGATTCATCCTCAGATTCTTCTAATACCCAAGAAAGTCCAGCCAGCACTTGTCATAGGAAACTTCAACATCATAGCATGGGCAGGTTCATCGCGATTGAAAAATAAGAATTCAATCTTTGATAACCTCAATCAATGTCCATTTAACATTCCTTCCCTCAAATTCCTTTTTCTATCTTTTCATTTGACAATCTACTTCAACAAAACTCCTAAAAACCATTTTTACAAAATTTCCTGAGGAAATCATCAACCCTTCAATACTCAAACTAGAGGTATCAGCAATCTGACTAAACCTTACCATTTTAGGTCAGGTTGGCTCGGGTTCGATGTTCTAGTCAAGTCACATTTTAGGTGAACTATGACCCGACCAAATAAACCCATCCCACTCCCTCTCTCCCTCTCTTCTTCGTCTTCTTCTTCTTCTTCTTCTCCCTCCCTCTCTCTCCCTCCCTCTCTCTCCCTACCTCTCGCTCTCCCTCTCTCTCTTTGCAACAGTCCACAACTCATTCGCCCCTCTCTTCTTCATCTTCCTCTCTCTCTCTCAAACCCATCTTTCCCACACCCTTTCTTCTCTATCTCTCTCTCCCTCCTCACTCTATCTGACTCTCTCTCTCTTTGCAACACTCCCCGCCCCTCTCTCTTCTTCTTCTTCTCTCTCTCTCCCCCTCCCTCACTCCCTCTCAGTCTCTCTCTTTGCAACACTCTACAACTCATTCGCCCCTCTCTCTTCTTCATCTTCTTCTGTCTCTCTCTCAAACCCATCCCACCCCCTCTTCTTCTTCTTCTTCTTCTTCTTCTTCTTCTTCTTCTTCTTCTTCTTCTCTCTCTCTCTCTCTCTCTCTCTCTCTCTCTCTCTCTCTCTCTCTCTCCCTCTCCC
>JAJIYU010004326.1:0-24618 GCA_030144865.1 Tinospora cordifolia | reverse complement strand
TTTAATTTTTACTATATCTCTAATATATTTTATTTTTCATGTGCCAACCCACAATTTGCACCCAAAATTTCTTAAAATCTTTGAAATTAATTCACTTAACTTATTTTTTTTTATTTTAAATTATTTGACAAAATTCTGGGGTATTACATTGGTTGTTTAAAATTTTGATATTTAAATTTTGAATTTCTTTTATGATTATGTGATTCTTAAATATAAGAAATTAAAGATAAGAACCACGTACTGTCATAGTGACCCATATGGGTGCTATGGGTGTTCTTAACACATGCTTGGAGTGTGTGGTTGCGGGGCGCAACTAAGGGATACTTGGTATGTGTCATCCAATGGAAAGTGACAAAGAAATGTCTTTCCACCCTAAAGAGGGGTATCTAAATTAAGAACATTAAGGGAATAAAACCCCTTTCAGTCTTAATGTCAACTACAACCAAAAAGTTGCTTGAATCACTCAATGCATGAAAGTGTTTGAATTTGGATGTGCTATTGATTTGAAATAGTAACTTAGTTGTTTAATGAATGATCCACTGGGCTATATGTTCATTCATTCCTTTTATTTTTCAGGAAATTGAAATGCATGATCAAGCTTGCTAAGGAATTAAAAAGTCTATTTTTAGAAAGTTTCTATGTAAGGGCATATTGCCCAAATTTTGAATAAAGACTTCTGCTAAATTTTTGTTTTAAATTTCAGAGTTACATACTCTTTCTTTTGATGATATGGATTCAATAATGTATTTCTTTATTTTATTTTGAATAAACAAAGAGTTTGAACTTTTTCTTTATTCAATTGTATGATCTTGTTGAAAATTAAACTCAATGGACGTGAATTTATGAGTATTTCAATAAGTGTTAGAATAAAGGAATTGAGATGCAAGTTGTGTACTTGTAAATGTAACATAGGACCCAGCCTACCTTATGGTTGAGCTTAAACCGGTCACTAGGGGGTTAGGGTGTTACAAACATGGACATACAACTCATGTTATTCTAGCATTCATGCATTCATGCCATTCACAAATCACATAAACAACATCCTAGAATGCTTCTAGGAACTCAAGAAATGTAAACACACCACATATTTAGTATTAAAATTCAAATAATATTAGGGAGCAAAGTAATCACGTCGATCTGTTGCTATGTTCCGCTTGTTCTAATGATTCGAATCCTCAACCTATAATGGTTTGATATCATAATTCAGTACCCTTAAACCATGATTTAATGTCCACTTAATCTAAGTAGTAATTGGTGTACATCTAGGTAATATTCAGTGTGTAATATCATGTTCTTCTTCTGTGTACCGTTGTACAAAAGGGTACTACCACAGGCACTCGGGTCTGTGCATAAAAACTCAAAAAATAAGGTTCAAGACACATTACCATGGTCGTCAAAATCGAAAACATGTATTACTGCGATAACGAGAGAGGGTTTCACGTGAACAATGTATTACCATGGCCCATTACCATGATAGTTAGGCGATTTTCCAGAAACTGCACCTTCATGCTAGTTTCCTTCTTGTCCCCTTGTTCACAATGATTCAATACACTAATACTAGACTTAACACAAGCAGTATACCGAATAAAACGTATTATACCTTGATTTCCAATGCTTCTTCTTCTGTTCCTCTCAAAAGAGTGTTTCAAACACTTTCAACTAGCTGTTAAATCAAGAGAGCATGCATCTCTTTAGAAAACATGAGTCAATGATGAAAACACATGTATACTATGTGAAACGAATGCCTTACCTTGTATGTAATCTATTCACAATGTGTTGTTTTCCTTCGTTCTATGCTTGAGAATCTAGTTGGGAAGGGCTGAATTAGATTAAGAACACTGTAGAACACTTTTGGCAAGAAGAAAGGTTAGTTTGTGGTGGCTGAGTAGGGTTTCTATGCTACTATGCATTCGAATGACTAAAAATTAAGGTTTCTGCATGCAAATCACACACATATATATAAATTTTATGTATTACCGCAGTAATGACTCCATTTACTGCGGTAATCGTGTGATTCACATCAAAATTATGGTTTTGACGCATTACCGTGATAGGCTATGACGGTAACCAGAATGTATCAATTTTCAATTTTGTATAAAATTACCACGGTAAAAATTTCCATTACCACAGTAACTAGAATGATGTCATTTTCACCCATTTTTGGTTTTTCTGAGCATTACCACGATAATCCAATTCATTGCCGTGGTAATCAGAGCCTTTTGTCATTTTTCGTATCTTCATGATATTCTCTGAATTTTCTAATAATTTTTACAATTATACCAAGTTTACTTCCACTTGTATTTCATGATTGTGAAGCATTTATAAATTTTTTAAATTATTTATTTAATTTATTTTATGTTTAAAACTCTCAAAATTTTATAATTCGTTTATTGACTTTTAGGATATTACAACCCTTCACCCTAGGGAAGGGGTCCCAACAGAGTGCCATTTGGCTTGCTCGTGATTGTCTACACTTGCCACTCATTGGCCATGAAGAGATGAGCAAGGATAACATAGATTCATGAAAGAAAAATGAGTGGGAAAGTGGGCACCTACACTCTTTTCATTTTGATACAAGTGTAAGTAACTTACTTTTGGAAGCATAAGTATTCCTCTCAGGCTTATGCATGACCCAATCATTGAGAGGGGACATGATCATTGATTAGAGCATTCTCCTTAACATTAACCTATCTATGCTCTTCTTTGAGCTACACATCTCTCATTTGAAATAGGACACCAAAAGAATGGAAAAAGACCATTATCTAAGTATTTGAAACCTTGGTGCGAGCTTGAGGGACGTGTGTAAGTGTTTTGAGCATTGGAGAGACTTGGAAGCCTAGCAAATTTGTGCTTTAAAAGTATTTTCAATCCTTTACACTTATATTTTCACATATGTTGAAATGATACCAAGTCATGAACTGATTGTTCATGACAAAATGTTGTTATCCACAAACTTTAGGGAATATTTTGTGTGAATCTTAGACACATTATCAGGCACATACACCATTAGATTAAGGCCTCTACCATGATCCAATACTATAAAAATGACATAAATCCATTTTTGATAGACCATGAACCAAGCCCAAAAAATTAAGTGATTACACACTCAAAATCGAGCTTAATAACTTGATGACCAACCCACTTTTGCTTGATTCAAAAATTGATAATGTACTTGTGAGACCACGACCTTTACACTTTTAAAAAGCACATAGAACTACCTTTGAAATGCCACTAGAATGACAACAAATAATTACCTAAGTTGTGATAACCAAGTGCTCAAAATTGAGTAATTGCAATACTCTTGCTACTATTGTCAAACTTTCATCCAACAAAGGAAAACTTGATTTTTGACCTTGAATCTTTAGGGATCATACAACCAAACATTATAATATTATGGAGCACTCAAAGAAAAATAAAACAAATCTTAGAATGTGAGAAGTTGATGCCAAAAAGGCCCCAAAATCGAAAGAAAAAAATACATACTACTTTGTGCCCAAAAGCATAGAACAACACACTGCATTGTGTATATTGCACCTAGATTTTGTAAAATCTACACATTTATGGCAGTGTGCTGCACTAAGAAATAATAGAAAATTTTGGAAAATCCTCAATTTTGTGTGCACACGTTGCTTGATACTTAGGGTTGTAACACCCCACTTCCCGATAACCATCACTGAGGCTACAATGTCAATATTACCATCGTTCATCATTAAATGCAATCAATTCATTTAATACAACATTAATTACAATGATTCATCAACCATCTATTCACTATACATTAAGGACTCATCGAGTGACTTGGGGAGCAGGACATTACTAATACTCTTTCTCGTACGTGCTCACAATCTCACACAAAGACAAGGTCAATAGATATAATAACCATAGATCAATTGAAGTTAATAACATAGAAGGTCAACTGTCAAATTTATTCATCAATGGGAATAGTCCTCTTACATTCATCGAAATAACTATTGTTTGGCCCCAGTGACCTCTTATGACTCAAGATACAAAATAGAAATATTAATGACATGATAGGGCCACTATGCCTAACTAAGCTGAAACTGTTAGTGATATAAAACCTCACTGTGAAGATGTCTCCAACCACTCCATGCTACTACTAACCTGAAACTTAGAAGTGGGGTGAGCTCAAAGAGCCCAGTGGATCGAACCAAATATTCAAACCATTATATTAATTTAATAAACACACATGTCACACACTTCCAAGCATTAGGTGTTTCAAACATCAAGTTGTGTTGAGTTGTCATTAAAACCAAAAGGAATCTGCTCAGTGTCTTCGTGTGGTTCGGGATATCATCTAGAGGTAAACATTCTAAGACTAGTTGCCTATTTAAGACCCTATCTAGGGAGTGAGGTCCTCTATGACTCTCACTCCCATGTCACCACTATCATCGTCGTGATATCATTATCAATTTCAAAAGTCAAATAATCGGTCGAAGTCGAGTTTGGTTTAGGGACACCCATGATAACACCTAATGGCTAGTCATTGCCTTAGTATGTGGCTAAGATCTTTATTGATCTTTTCTTAGTAAACTTCACAACATAAAACAAAAGGAAGCATAAACTTTCCAGATAATTTCCATGATATTCCAAAGTAGTAACATCATATTCAATCATTCATCCTATTTGGATAATAAATACAAGTAAGGATATTTCAAGCCATATATTATGCATCCATCCAAATCATTCAATCATATTATTAAATACACTCATGTATAATTTATTTAAATTAAAATAATAATTTGAAACCCGGTAGTCATATCCACCTATTCAGACATCTCACCGCTTCAGGATCTGTGCCACTCTAGATCTATTCGAGATCTTGACCTAGTTCAGATCAACATTTTTTTTTGTAGTAAATTTATTTTCATTAAGAAATAAGTTTTTCATGTTAATCATTTATTTTTAACTCTTCATTTTTATACTACACTATCGCTATTTTCAATGCATTCACTGTTTTCATTTTCAGTGTCTTATACACTATCGCCCCAATTTATTTGTGGGCTTAACCAAAATATTATTTTTTTTATTCATGAACACTATCATAATGAATTATTTGATCATTCTATTGATAAATTAAATTTTTGGGATTTAATTTAATAATATCATGCATATTTTGCATGATTATCATATTTATTTTATGTATCTTGATATTTTTGATAAAAAATATTTTATTTCCCAATGTTTAAATTTATTTTTCAGCAAGTTTGATTTCGTTATTTTTTTTCTTTAATATTTATTTTCTAATTTATTTATAAGTCACTTTATTTTTATAAATTTTACAATTTGTACCATTTATTAGTTTATTTTTTTGCACCTTCTCAATGTTTAAATTTATTTTTCAGCAAGTTTGATTCGCTATTTTTTTCCTTTAATATTTATTTTCTAATTTATTTATAAGTCACTTTATTTTTATAAATTTTACAATTTGTACCATTTATTAGTTTATTTTTTTTTCGCCTATATACTCATAGTCTAATAGTATTCATGATTTTCATTTATTTAGGTGATTTTCTAATAAATAAATTATTGATTTTTATTTTTCTTTTAATTAGACTAATTTTTCTGATTTTTCTTTCAACTTAATTAATTTTATATTATTTATCATGTGTTATTTTGTTTTAGGCATATATTAAATTTGCATCTTGACCTATATGCACTGTATTTATTTACACTTAAATCTCTGATTTTTCAACATTCCTCAAGTCACTGATTTATTCTTGAAATGTTTTTAACTTATTTTTATATTATTTTCTATGCTATTTCCCTTTTGTTACTTAATAATTCAAGTTATACATGTACATCTACATACACACAGATATATATATATATATATATATATTATAATTATTAAAATTTGAAATTTATTATTTATTTTTAGCTAAATTTTCAGAAATCTAATTTTTAGGATTTTTTTCTATTAATAATTCAATAAATGTATTTTTTTTTACTATTCCACACTATTTTACCAATTAGACCGTTTTTAATCTAAAAAATGTTATTTTTACTCAATTAATTTTATAAAAATTATTTCAATTAGTTTTCAGCGTTTTTTAATCCTCCAAAAATAATTTAGGTGGTTTTTCCCCATTTATTCTTTCTATTCACTATTTTTATTGTTTTATATACACTTTCCATTAAAATTATATACTCAATAAAAATTCTGATTTTTTTTTCTGTTTTTAATAAAAACTACAGCAAGATGATTTTTTCTAATATTTTCAATGTTTTAGATCATGCTACCTATTTTTTTGTATTGTTATTTTTCATTTAGTATAAAAATTACATTTTCTCTTAATATCCATGACCATGTTCTTAATCTTATTAAAACATGTATTAAATCACCTAAATGCAAAAACAGAATCTTGATAATAGTTTTTTTTTACATGATAAGCATATTTCTACAATCAAATAATGATTATAACAAAACTATTTATGGATAAATAATCTAAATCCCTATACATGATTATAAACAAAATGAGACTTTATCATTCAAGATTAGTATAAAAATCTAAATACAAACCATTTTTTATTTCCCTAACTGATACGAATATGTATTAACATGAAGGAATGATTAATCAACATGGAAATAGAGGTTTGAAGGATTATATCCTATGATTCAATTTCATGCTATTCCGTTCTCCAATGGTAGATTTCTCCAACACGCAATGTTCTTTCTCTTCTGTTGGGATGTGATGATAATGGAACATGGGGGTGGTTATTCCTTTCAATGGCCACCATTCAAGAAGTCAAGATGGAAAAGAGAAGAGAATGAAAATCAAAATCTTGGGGTTACCTCTTGGCTTCCTTTCTTTCATCGAATCTTAGATCTTTGGGAGAGGTTTTCTTTTTCTCTTTTCTTGTTTTTTGTGTTTGTGTCTTGGAGAGACACCCTAGGGGATGGATTTGAGAGAATGAGAAACCCTAGAGGATGGCTAGGCGAGAATCCAATATGATTTGGTTTTTGGAAAAGTGGGGGAGAGGATGAAGCTTTAGGAAAGTGTGTACTATGGTAATTATCTTCGTTTAATTTTATTTCTAATTTTCTTTGAATTTTTTAATTTGAATTTTAGCATGTAGGGCACCATTCATAGAGTACATAGTGTCCCCAAGATGTCTATTAATCAACTCCTAGGCCCAGTCTTCAGTTATTTCAATTACCAAGCCCACTACTTATACCATGTGCTCTTGTTTTGGCCCTTAATTTAAATTATTTTATTTTAATGATTTTTCTCATCATTTAGGTGCTCATTTAAGTCGTTATTTATAAGAAAAATATTTAGGAATTTCATGTATTTATTTCCTAATATTTTATAAACAAATTTATACTTTGCCCTAAATGTCTATATGAGCATATTATTTAATTCATATAAATTTTATTAATTTAATTCTTATCATTTTCTCAACTATTTCCTAGAAATTTTATTTTGATCTATTTTATATAAATTATTCTCATATTTCTTTTATAATGGTAAAGGCGTCCGATCTTTGGTGAATTGACCATTTTACCTTCCAATGGAAAAATTATTGGTTTACCCCCGATTGGTCCAAATAACCTTCTATACTTATAATCATTCACCATTTCACATAGTATTGGTCTCTAGTTTACTTTTCATTTAATTTGACCATCTTACCCTTAGGTAGTAAAATTATCATTTTACTGCTAGATATTTAATGTACTTTTGCACTCCAATAAACTCATTTATGATTTTTTATATTTTTATTCTTAAAAATTTGAGAATTTTTTAATGTATCATAGGGGCTCCAAAGACAAATTTTAGAGGACCAACATGACATTGGGTTTTGTGCAAATCGTTGCCATGAAAACATGAACAAATCCATGCATGCAATATGATGTTTAAGTAATGATGAAGGCTTAAAGATGATTCTTGAGGATAAATCAACGTTGCCATGAGGATGATCTATTGATTTTGTTGCCTGATCATGAAATGTAATGCACGACTACAAATAAATCAATGTTAAAAAGATAACAATCAAGACGGTTGACCTTCAGGCATCCATTGGTGGTCAAGATGATAATGTCTCATCTAGGAGAAAGGTATAACGTGATATACATGGTTAATCGTGCCTCACCTATACACCCAATCTATTTGAAGGGGTGACGAGTATACAAGCACAACCCTCAATGTCTATGATGTTCCTCTAAGAGTGACTTGGCTAGCGTACGAAGACCACCTAGGGTAGGCCACCCTACCAAGATTGACTAAAAATATAACCGGGTGTTTGTATCAACTAATGTATTGCGATGGTTGTTTTTTATGAAAAAAAATATATATATGATGTATGCCTTAGTTGGAAAAGACTATTCTCATTTCAAGTGGGGCCCACTTGTGATTGAGCAACTCATCATCTTGGAATTGAACCTAAATTATGATTTATGTGTCTCTCTCAACATTTGATATTATATATCTATTAAAAATGTGTTTTAAAAAGAAACAATGAAACTTGATAACTGTGGCATTTCCTTAAGTTGATGCCCAAAAATGTATATTGTTTTCCACAGAAAATATAAGCTCAAAAAACACGTTTTCAAAAAGGAACAAGTTTTTCCATTTCATCCTGCTACAAGGATTTTTGACAAAAATAAACTCATAATTTTTAAGACAATAAAACAAACAAAGTAAGGAATAGGTTATGACACTAAGTATATTATATAGTATACTAAATATACCATATATGTTATGTAACACCCCGGCTCTTGAACCATTTACAATTGCCACAGTTATCTCACAGTTAGAGACGTATAGGCATTCATGTTCGCTTTTATCACATTCACTATTCAAGAATTGGGATATTACTAATTCACACATCAATGATCTCCTAGTTGCATCAGGTCACATCCCATACCATGTCCGAGTGAATAAACAAACTGATTCATAACATGAATAATCAAAGATCTTGGGATGATATAGTAACTGAAAAAAAAAAAATAACATCAATAATGACTAAACAATGGCCTCATGGCCGAGGTTCAAATAAAATAGCGAAAATTACAGAAAATGTCACCTTTTTAAACTTAATAACATATATGTGTACGACTTTTTGAATATATTGTAGGAATATCGTATAATGTTACATAATATCACAAATAATGGAGTATACATTTAGAAGTTGTGCGGAACAATTCATTTCAAACATTTCAAATCAACATGTTTCCTTTTTAGCCTTAAAGTTCATTTTTCTCCTCCATTGTTGTCTAGGATTCTCTGTTACAATGACGAAGAAGGTGACAAAAGCTGTGAAGATTGTTGACGAATCTGCATCCAATCTCAAAATCGTGGAAGTTGACAACAAGGTATACTTCTACCGATTACTGTCTTGTATTCTTACAGTCGAGTTACTATTATAATGACGAAGAAGATTACTTACCAGTCAAGTTACTCGTTTTTCCGTTCAACTTTTTTTTTTTAACTATAATGTTGGTTTGATGAAGCAATTCTTTCTTAGTGAGTTAACATTAGTATACATATGGTATGCCAAAACCTAGGTTCACTAAACATAGATTTACATGATGTCTGGTTTTTGTAACGTAGATCTTATCACAATGTTTTTCATACACGATGATTAGTTATTGTAACTTAGATATTATTCACGATGATAGTTTATTAGTATACACGATGATTTGTTACTGTATATTCATGTTATACCAACAATAATGTGTAGTAAACCTAGGTTATTGTAATCATCTATTGTGTTTCTCTAAATTTTGTCCTTCATATAGTTTGCTAATTTCCAGTTATTTAGATCTGAGTTAGAAAAATGTTCAAATGCACTTGATGTTTATTTTTTGTTTTTTAATTATTATTTAATAATAACACGATGTGACTTGTAGAAATTTCAATATATTGTGAATACTAAAGACAAATACTCTGCTAGGGTTGGTTTCCATACCAATTTAGGCGCAATAAACATGCTAAAATCAAAGTTGACAGACATTCAATTGTCGAAGTTCAGGGCTTCATGTTTTAGACATGTTCTTGACATAAATTCGTTGATTTGTGAACCTCAGATAGTACATAATATATCATTGAGAAAGGTTGTTCAAAGTAATGATTCTGTTTTGGTATTCAAGTTAAATAACATCATTGCAAAATTCTCCATAATTGAGTTTGCATTGATCATGGGGTTGAACTACAGAAGAGAAACAAGAAGCCTTGTAGTTGGCGTTGAAGGTAATATTTTGAAAAATAAATACTTTAATGGGATGAAGAAGATCAATAAACAGTGTATATATGAGGCATTTATAACACAATGCTGGGATAATGATGATGATGTTGTCAAGATTGTAATGTTGTTCTTCATCCATTGCTTTTTGTTTGCTCACAAAAATGACAAGTTGGTAAATGAAGTCGACTTTGACCTTGTACAAACTGGTAAAGCTTTAACTTATCCCTGGGGCAGGGATCTTTTTGAGTGTACATTAGATTCAATGAAGGAAAATTTTTTGATGAATGCAAAACATGAAGAAGCTGGGAAGGGTAGATATCCAGCTATGTACAGACTCTTTGGTTTTCCAATAGCACTACAAGTTTGGTTTTACGAGTGTTTCCTCAATGCTAATGGTAAGTATGTCATCCAACGTTTGAATAGATATCTTTGTATACTAAACTCGACTGCTATTGAGCAACCCAATTTCAAGAGTGTTGAGAAGGTTTTGAATAGTTTATTTGTTAATAAGGTATTTTTCATTTGAAGATATGTATACATAATATTTATATTTTATCTGTTTATCATATACCATTGTTCATTTTCACATGTCTTGTAATCTTGTATTTGTCTATTTTCAAGTCAATAATATGGTGCCAACCGCTGATAAGCTACTATAGCCATACATAGATGACTTGCTTGTAGAAGATAATAATAAGTTGCTGAAGAAGATATGGGGTAGCATTACTTTTCAAATTATGATGATTTTGTCGATCCTAACTCTTAAATATCTTTTACAGCCTTCTGCTCATAAAGTGACAGCTAATCATGATTTTGTAGATACCTCTGCCATTCTCAATAAATTGTGCAAAAGTTAGAATGAGATATGGAAAGAAATAAAGTATCTATCTATGAAGGTCGAAGATAATTTTGCAAATATTTTTGAAGAATTTTCTATTTTATCAAAAAAATTTGGAAAGGTAAATTTTTCAAGCTTCAAAACCTCTCTATGTTTGTCTGTCAATGCAATATACCAATTGTATACTATTAATATGCTATCTATATACCAATATCATACTATGCATATATTTAGTGTATATTGTCTGCTTCTTCATTTTATGTTATACCAACTGTATACCCTTATATACTTGAATGCCATTGGAATATAACACTGCTATTAATGTACCATTAATACTATCAATGTACCATTAATATGAATATTGTATACTGTCAGTTTGTTTTTTCTAATGTTATTCCAACTGTTTACCCTTATTTATTCATTTTTTATATCTATCTTGTAGTTTTCTTCTGCAAATGTGAATATATATATAAAAATGAAGATGATAATGTGGAATCTGCAAGGAGAGTATCAATTGATGAAGATGAACCTTGTCGTAGTTTGAAGTCATTTAAGAATAATGATTATGATGGTGAAAATGGAGATGTTTGTGAGAAGAATATTTCACTACAAACAAGCTCTAAAGACAGTCAACTTTTACAATATACAAAAAGAGGAAGGTATTGTTGAACTGTTTATTTGGATTGTGATTTTCCATTTAGACTTATTTTCATTACTCATTGATTTTGTACTTTTTCATGTTAAAGGTTGATTCACATAGCGGTGAAGGTGATAGTAGTAGGAAAAAAAATCAAGGGACTATGCTGCACCTGATGTTGTAAACACAATCATTTTGTTTTATTCAAGAATATGTTTTTTGTAATTTATATAATTCTAACTAAATTAATTTTACTGCTTTTAGGACATTTCTCATCTATATGGTTTGACTCAATTTTTAATATGTTGATGATTTGAAATCATCTTTAAATCTTGAATGTGAATGGGATGCCATCATCGAGAATATGGTTGAGTCGACAGTAAATGTTGTGACTTCTGCCCTCTCAATTAAAGTTTGCACTGCACTTCTTCTAGCTCCTCCACTCAATAAAAAGAAGAGACATCCCGCTGCAACCTTGCAATCTCCTTTTGTAAATGCATTTACATCTGATGAAAAAAGTATAATACCAGATAAGCATAAAGCAAAGGAGATTGTGAAGGGAGTCTCACTTTAGACATTTGCCAGATTGAAGATTTGGATAACGATGTCGTAGTTGAGTTTGTAGAATGGATTCAACAAGGTTAGCTGAAGTGCAACAAGTAAGTTTTATTAGAAATCAATTTTGGATTCCAATTAAATGTATTGTTGTTTATTTTATAAAGTTTTTTATTAGCATCTGTATGTTTATATAGACCAACCAATATCATCCTCTGAAAGTTTAATTTTTTGTGCACTTTGTAATTTTGCATACATATATTATACTGATATTATACCAATATTATTCTAATAGTATACCTATATTAATGAATGTATACCTATAGTGTTTGAATGGTGTTATAATGAATGTATACCTATATTATACTGAAATTATACCACTATCATCTCTTTTATTGTGTTTAAAACCCTATTATGGGGACTGTATACATATATTATGTAGATATTATACTAATACTATTCTAGTAGTCTCTTGTTTAAAACTGTTATAATAAATGAATACATACATTGTATTGAAATTATATCAATATTATGAGACGTGTTTCCAATAGTATACTTATTGTATTTTGAATGTATTCCTATTTATACACTATTTTTTCATGTATCAATTGTTTACTCTAGTTTATATGTAGTAATCTGACATTTAATTTTTTTAATTTACTTTTATGTTGGCAGCATGTAGATGTGATCTTATATTACTTACGAAAGAAAAGCAAGTATAATGCATATATTAAGATGAAATTTACAACTATAGACAACTTCTTTGATCAAAAGCTGCAGTCTGCTTACACAAGATACGAAAGGAGAAAGGATCAATGTTTGCGTTAGAGGATGAGACAATGATACTGGAGTATATGTTGGGGCACTACATGTATTGCAATACTCCGTGGGCCAATATTGACCATGTCCTCTTCCCTATTAACGTTGTATATGCATTCCATTAGATTCTTGGTCGCCTCAATATCGTTGAAGGTTGCATATATGTATACAATTCCTTGTGTTATCCGACTATTGATGCTACATCAAAAGAGGTTGTTAATGCTTATTCAATATTTCTACCTTTATACCTTGAGATGATTAGATTTTATGCCTTGAGAGACGACTTGAAGGAAAAACATGGAAACAATCCTTTCAAAGTGTCATTTGTTAATAATCTACCTGTGCAAGTTGACAGTGATTGTAGAATTTTCATGTTATCCCAATTATAGGAAAAGATTGGCAATTTTATTGTATAAGCACGGTAGATTTAAACAAAATGAAGGCATCAAGAGTGACTCTGAAGGTACAGGTTGGCATAATGTTGACATGAGGATATAGTCAAAGTAGGTGATTAAGTGAAGAATGAAAGAAAATTGTCTCAATGTGCATCACAATTCTCCTAGATTTTATATTTGAACAAGTGTAATTCCAAAATTGATTTTTTTCAACGTTGTAACATTATGTGACTTTGTTACATCATCTTTGATCATTTGTAATTTTATGTGATTTTTTTATTTTATTTTGTCTTCTGGTGCAGATTGTTTGATTTTGAATCAGTTCGAAACATTGTTATCCTATTGTATACACATATTATACAAATTTTATTTGAAAAATGATAGCAACAGATTGTGTTTTGAACAAATTTTACGTCTTATTATCATGTTATTCATACGTTGTACCAATATTATACCAGTGGTATAGTTATTGCGGTGTTATGCATGAGTTACATATGTCATTCGACTTTGTATACATGCATTATTCGTACGTGATACCGACATGATACGAAGAATAGATATTGTTCTATATTCACACCATTCAAATCTGAATACGGGGCATATTCGAAAGTTATACCATTGTCATACCAGAATAGATATGATACCAAAACATTTACACGTCATTCGAATTTGTATAAATGCATTATTCATATGTGATACCGTTATGATACAAAGAACAGATATCACACTATATTCATGTCATTCAAATCTGTACATACGGATTTTTCAGAAGTTATACCATTGTGATACTAAAATAGATGATACCGGAATAATTACTCATCATTCAAATTTTTATACACGCATTATTCGTATGTGATCCCAGTATGATACCAAGAACAGATATCGCACTAAATTTGTGTTACTCAAATCTGTATATAAGGATTATTTGGAAGTTATACTATTGTTATACTAGAACAAGAACAATTACACGTCATTCAAATTTGTATACGGGCATTATCATTAAGTGATACTGATATGATACCAAAACAAATATGTTTCCTAAATAGTTGCACGTTATTCAAGTTTGTATACACGCATTATTCATTCGTGATACGAAGAACATATATTTTCGTCATTCAAATCTATATACATGGCTTATTCGAAAGTTATACTAGTGTGATACCAGAACTGGTATTAACAGAATAGTTACACGTCAATTAGATTTGTATACACACATTATTCATCCATGATACCAAAACATTATTCAAACGATATGCTAGTATTATTCATTAGTTATACCTATATTATACTATCGATAATGACACATTGAATGCAAAGAATTTACAAATGAGGCAGCTATCAAGTTTATTCACTCATTATTTATATATTATACTAACATTACACATGCTTTAACACCAAAAGCAGTTCTGAATGCTTATATCATGTTATTCATATATTATACCTACGTTAGACAGATGATAATCTTACAGTATTCTCGCATAATACCTATATTATACTATTGATAATGACACACTAAATGCAAAGAATATCATTTTTATTCATTCAATGACCATTGACAAATGGAATAGTCGACAAACTTATTAACAATATGAAAGAAAAAATAGAAAAGAATGTCTAGATTTGTGGACCACTTCTGGCTATTTTTTTTGTTGTGTCCCTTTTGGCCACATTTCCCACAACTTATACTTGTTTTAGATTCCCAAATTGATCTATACCTTCTCCTTTTTGGCCTTCTTGCTCTAATTCTTCTAATTGGTGGTAACACAATCTCACCCTTTACCTGTTCTGGTATATTCCATGTTGCTCCCTCTCATTATAACTGGCAAGCAAAGCTTCCTTATTGTAACAAATTGAACAGAATTTGTAAAGGTCTATGTGCTTCTCATTTATAACAGCAAGTGCATGCAAACATGAATTTCATCCATTTGGAACCTATTGTATGTGCAAGTCCTTTCCCTATGTTTATTGTATATTTCATTCCATATTCATATACAATATATATCTCGACATTACATCCTCTAACCTCTCACAACAACACCCTTATATTATATAAAAAAAACATATTATAACTCCAAAAATAGTAGATAATGCACGAAAAAAATAATGCTTATATACATTAGATATACATAGGGTATACAAACAACTCATAATGATAGACAAGTTAGTTTACAACCTACATCTTCAATGATTTTATGGAGTTTTCTTCCAGCATATCATGATAAATTTTACAGAGTTGTGTGAAGGTTGATAATGCATTATTTCGATATATGTAGCTTCACCCTTGAACCAGTGATCTCAAAAACTCAAGTAATGCGCAAATTAGGAGCTCTCTCGCAACTTTATTTGTTAAATTTAAGGATTTTGCTATGTTTGAAGTCATCATTGAGTGTTTGTTATCTATGGAGTGTATACAAGACCACTTTTCAAATCCTATATTTATCAAATATGATTGTATACATTTGTCCTCATTATCCAACTCTTTCGTGTTTTGATTGAAATCTTCTATTGTATATGCTTTTGCTGCTCGAATAAAATATTCTTTAATTCTACTAGGATGCTTGTTAAATTTACTTTTCAAATTGCTTAGTAAATGGAAGATGCATGCACAATGGCTAACACCCGGATACACTAATGTTGTGGCCATTTGTTTGTTGTCATGCTTATATGATATGATGCACATTCCAGGTCTACAACCATATGTATCTTTGAATCTCATAAAGAACCATGTTCATGAAGCATCATTTTTCAGAATCCACAACTGAAAATGCTAGTGGAAAAATTTTACTTGACGCATCCAATGTTGATGCAGTAATTAATGTTCCTCCATGTGTCGATTTCAAAGATGTTCCATCTAATACCACAACTGGTATGCAATGATTCCATCCCTTGATAGATGCATACAAAGCCATAAATATGTATTTGAATGACCTAGCATCACTTATCTTTATTACTGTCACTGATCCTGGATTTGTTTTTTCAAGCATGTAGAGGTAGCTTGACAACTTAGTGTATGAATTTGATGGCTTCCCTCTCAATTTTTCCAATGCTTTTTCCTTTGATCTCCATGCTTTAACATAATTTATTTTAACGCCAAAATCATTGTTCATGTCTCATATAATGTCTTGCAGTGTATCCACTGTCTTTACATTTAAATATTTCGACTTAATTAAATCTCCAATTATATGGGGCAAGTCTGTACATTATTGAACTTTCTTATCTTAAACATGCTTATTTTTCCTTTTTTAGAAGCTTTCATTTCCCATGTATAGGTGTCCTCTAAGCACTTCATTGTATACATTTTTACAAGATTGAATTACTTTGAATTGGAAGTGGTTATTGATTGCAAAAAATCCAATGTTGTTTTCAAAGTCTCCTTATTCTTAAACAGTTGCCCCTGCATGAAATTTGACTGTTTATTGTCGTATATCACTTCTTCATATAGTCCATGATTATCCTCATTCTCAATCATATAATGTGATGCCCAAATATCCACTGTGCCTATACTCAAAGAACTTGCATATTGCAACGAGTCACAAAAGTTTTTAGTAATGTATTCCAATGGTAGACAATCTATTGGACTTAGACCTTCACTATGAAATGCAACATCTCTGTTATAATTTGAATCATGTAGACTGATTTTTTGTGTTGTTATGGAACTCCTATTTAATATTGTTATACACAAAGGATACTTTCTAAAATTTGAATCATTCTTTTTCAATTCCAAATAGAACCACAATCCCATATCATCACTAATCACCAAGTAAGCACATCCCTCATGCACTTGATCTCTAATATCTAAAATCTTTTGAGCTAAATTTACATTTAGCCTATTACATATAATCTTTCTAATAACCATAAAATTTGCAGATTTTGGTATTAACAGTCCATCTACCTTGAAATTCTAACATTTAGTTTCAATTAAGTTTGCAATTAAAATTAGTATATATAGGTTAAGTTTGTAGATTTTGGTATTAATAGTCCATCATGGGTAGATTAAAATTAGTATATAGTCCATTAAGTTTGCAATTAAAAAAAAGATTAACTAATTATTTTTTGAACATCTAACATCACATATGATGATTTACAATGCTTAATATATTATTTGTATGCATATAATATATATAGTGTGTACCTGTTTCATCATATACCAACATATACGATGGTATAGTTACTTTCCAAACTGTATACCTAAATTATACAATATTATACCACATTTCAATCATTTTACAACATATTTCACTTTAGAATGCTAACGTCTAACTGTATACAAATGGCAGACTCACTATATACCAGTATTTGAATCATCTATACATTGTATGTATACAACAATTATATATCTTATTACAACGTAAATATATACCATTCATACTATATACAATTTTTTGAAATTCTACAATATATTTCATTACCAATGTGAATATCATACAGTATACAACAGTTATACATTCTACATCGAATATGTGAATCATTTTTATGCTAACTGTATACAAAAATTATATATTGTATACATTATATATACTCGTATTCAAGATTCGGTGAGATATCTGAATATCGTAAATGTATATAGAAGTTCTTCTCTCCATCTACACTATGTATGCCAAGTTATTAGATTTTGCAACATATTATCAACTAATGCCTATATATCATATTGTATACATATATTATTCACCCTATATACACTATATATACCAGGTTATTAGATTCTTTAACACAATAATTAACTGCACACTAAAGCAACAACAGTGATTCGATCCATTTTATAGAATAGGTTTATGCAGTAAAATTCACTAATCTCTGTGTACCTATGTTCATAAATCGTTTGAACCAGAAAGCAAAACATGAAAGAATATGTTACTTACCAAAACAATAAAAGAATCTTTGTATACCAATATTGTAAGAATCAGTTCTTCTTTTCCAAATCTTGTATACCAATGTCTGATTATTAATCTATACAGAATCATTTTCTGTGTTTCAAAAAGAATAGCAGAATCAAAAATCAAAAAATAAAGGAACCTATTACTTACTAAAAAAATGAAAGAATCTCATATACCAATGCTGTAAGAATCATTTTTTCGATTCCAAATCCTGTATACCAATGTTTGATTATTAATCTATATAAAAATTGTTTTCTGTGTTACAAAAAGAATAGCAGAACCAAAAATCAAAAAATAAAAGAACTTGTTACTTACCAAAAATGAAAGAATCTTTGTATACTAATGTTGTAATCGTTTACCAATTCCTGCATAACAAAATCGTTTTCTATGTTTAAAAAGAATCGCAAAACTGCAAAATTGTTCTTCATTGAAGTTTTTGATGATTGTTTCTTAATCTCATGATCGAAATTTTTTCCTTTTTGAAACGATCGCGCATTTTTTCCTAATTTGGTGATTCTTCTGATCGTGCCATTTTTTTCAAAAAAGTCAAGATCTTAATTTCTTGAAAATTCGATTTATAACAGTTTCTGGTATTGTTGCCATTATGTTTTTTGTTTTTGTATATAAATGAAAATGATGGTATTTATGTAATTACTCCTATTTTCTGTACAAAAACGTGATTTTCCCAATAAAATAATCAACATCTGGCCCAATGGCTAACTCCAACAAGTAAATAAACAAAATGAATAGTGGGTCTCATGCCCTACAACTGAAAAATAGGAAATAAACTTTTATTCCTACACATCTTCAGCTTTGAGGCATACTAGTACTATTAAAATTTCTCCTCACTACTTGTCAACACAAGTTTCTTCAGTGGTTGCCTAAAAAAGAATAAGTGGAGTGAGGTCAAGAGCCGAGTAGATCATACACAATATATCTCAAGCATTATTTAAGTCAAAATATAGAATATGAAAACACTTATCAAACATTAGGTGTTTCAAATAATTCAATTGTTTTGGGTTGACATTAAAACCGAAAAAACTATCCTCGGCATCCCCCCCACTGGCATGGATATCATTAAAAAATAACGCCCAAAGGTCGGTTACCTATTCAGGACCCTAACTTAGGAGTGAGGTCTCAACCCGACTCTCAGTCCCATCTTACTACTATCACTGACCATGATAGTATTATCAACACCCGCCTTAGGTTGGGGACACCCATGTTGACACTAAATCATCGACCATGATATTAGCATCATCGCCTTGGTACATGGTCAGATTTCTTAATTATCTTTGTTAAGTGATACCACAAGTTTTGATATAACTAGCATGCTTAACTGCATCAAAATTTCAGGAATTGAACATATAAGATATTTAAAAAACAATAAATCATGTATATGATCATACAAGTCATGTCAATCAACAAACAATACTTTCAACATGTTTTAAAACAATAATATCATGCATAATGTCACATAACATGTTATCAATAATGTCATATATGTACTCACCCAACCAATTGAAAATCACATCCTAGCATGTTTCTAAACATGAAATCAAATAAACAAACATTCAAGATCTATATTTAAAAACCAGAATAATACTTAAAAGCAGAGTAATCATCTCCACCTTTTTAGAGCGAATCTTTAAACCCTTTCTCTTTGTGTATTGTAGTCTCGAATGTCATAAATTCTCAATATAGAATATTTAAAATAATTATTTTTAGTATTAGAACATCATTTGCTATTTTTAAATAAAAAAATTACTAATTTCTTACCAAACATGATAAACAGACACCCTTCGCTTTTTCAGTGCATTTGGTGTGCACTATTGCACGTATTCGATTGTTGGCTTTTAGTCTCCTTTTCCAACTAAGAATACTCACTCTCTAAGTACTTTTTAGACCTTGTAACCACTTTCAAGGCCATTAAATGTTCAACCATTATCAGCATGCATCAAGCGTATGAAATCATACCCATTTTCATAACTTACATGCATACATTCATTATTTGATGTATATTAAAGTCTCAGACCCATTTCTAACCTTTTAAGCATCTTCAATAATAAATTTCCAGCAATCTACCTTGCTGGTTTTTGACACTTAAAAAGCATGCAACCATCACACAACTTGCAATTACACTAAACTATCCCTTAAACATGCATATACCCTAATTATCTCATGCATACATGCCTTGTTTGTATGTTTTATCATCATGCCCTAAAATTTGTATTTTTTGCACCTATATTCGTTATTTTCCAACAACATAACTTGCTGGTTTTTTATTAAATAATACATTATTCATGTTACTTTACTATATAGATCACTAATCCCTACATGCATCATGCATAGTACTAATTTCATGAACATAAATACATATTTGATCCCTTTCCCCATATATACATGATTTCCTTCAACCTTTTATATTTCCATAGACTTTTTAACCTCTTAATACATTAATTTAACTGCTGAAAATTGAAAAGTGGCCAATAGAAAGGAATGGAACTATTATACCTTACAACGTTACTCAAATCATCGAGTTGGTGATGTATACCTCAAAAGAGAGTTCTTGGCTCCTATTCGGACTGATTTATATTTCTGTTTTTAATGATGAAAATAGGAAAAGATCTCAAAAAATTCTAATGGGAGGCAACATCAATTTAAGAGGATGAAAAGAAGAAGAAAACAAAAGAGAAGGTGCAATGCACATGGAATAGATTGATACCTTATAGTATGGATTGTTGGCAATTTAATGCGTGTAGTCTCAACTTTGTGTAACCTTCCTCTGTGGCTGAAGTTAGAGGATGAAAAAAACAAAAGAAGATAAAGAAATTAGCTCCTAAATGCGAGAAAAAGAATGGAGAAAGAAAGAAGAGAACAGATGGTGTAGCATATTACCTTATAGCGTTGATTTGCGGTGATTCTTGGCCTAAAATCTTAAGTTTCTGTGATGTTTTTCTTGTGTTAACTAAGGAGGTCGACTAGGGTGAAGAGAATAGAGAAGAATGTCGACTTTTGGGATGAGAAAAGATGAGAGGCACTTTTAGCTGCATAGCATACAAACTATATTATATGTATTTTGCATATATTTTGCATTGGTTCAATAGTAATTAGAACATATTTGTTTATAAATAGATGCATGATCCTTTGTATTAGTATTGCATGTATTTAAGCATTTAAAGAATTTCAATACGATCTATGTGTTTATACTTGTGATTTAGTGCCCAAGGAAGGTTCTCAATAGTTGTTTGTAGGTTTAGATCAAGCAGGAAAGAATATGTGAAAAAGCTCAAAAATGCAGAAAATTAAAAATTACCGTAGAAGTGTACAAAATTATTGCGGTAACATGGCGTTGAAGAAAAAAAGGCAGAAGAATATACTACCCCAGTAGTGCAACAAAGTTAACACAATGCATGAAAATCCAAATTTTTGGAACCAAGCTGTTGAGACCCCTTCCCTAGGCCGAAGGGCGGCCCGACCGGCACAGTGGCCCAATGAACTTACTCACCATGTCAAGTTCTCCCAACTACTGTTAAGCCTCTCTAATTTCAACAACGAGTGATATCAGAACAATTTAAAGATCCATGCACGAAAGTAAGCAAACATTACAAAGGATGATCATCGCATTACATATTTTCTTGTTCAAAATTACAAAGTGGACCATATATATATATACACAAAAAAAATGACTAACCTCTACAAAAGACCAGAAAAGGAAAGGGAGTCGTCAGGAAATTAGGCAATAACCACTCTTTTTCCTCTGTCAACCACCGAAGAATCTGAAATGTTAGTAGAGTAGTGAGCCTAAAAGTCAACATGGCTCCGTGAGTAGTAAGACGAGCATGTTACCCATAACCAACATCTCAAAATGATACATGTATGCATGAATAGTAAAATGATATAATGCTTGAATGCTTTGCATAGTATAAAAGTAGTTATAAACGATGCAATAGTTATAAAAGAAAATTTCCAATACATGCTAGTTAAAACTGTATCTAGGCTAGGGTCTTAAGTCAGTAAATCCAACCCTATAGTCATCACTCGAGGGGGTTCTAAGTCAGGCGTACGGCCACTCATGCGGGTCGTAAGCTAGGCGTATTCCTCGAATACCCTAATCCTACACTCAGTCTTCGAGTGTCACTACTTGAGTGGGTCGAAAGCTAGGCGCATTGATCATATGCCCTAGCCCCGCGCTCGGACCTTAAGTCTAATCCCAATCACATAGTGCACCCTAACCCTGTGCTTGGTTTTCGAGCCTATGGTCTCATCACCCATGTACATTTACATACTCAAAACCAATCCAATGTATCTCAATCACATGAAAACATTTAAACATGTCATTTCACTCATGTTTTGTACAAGAAATGCAAGTTAAAGTAACCGTCTGAATCTAACTACTCACCTCGGGTCCCGCACGATGTCCTGTCGACACTCTGCCCAGTCCGTAGGGTACACTAAAATATGCATTGTTTAAACTTAATTTCAATTCTCTTTAGAATGCAGCTAATCCCCTTGTTCCACTGTCCCTAATTGGTCTCGATCGAACCAAATTTGATTCGGTCAATCAGTCAAACCTAGTCAACTGGTCAAAATTGGTCAACATGGTCAATTTTGGTCACCTTGGTCAATTTGGGTCAAATTGGGCCAACTTAGGTCAAAATTGGGCCAATTAGGCCAAAATCCCCAAATTTCAACACTTAGCCAAATTCAAGCTTTTTGCTCTCTCTGCGCAGCAAATTTGTCAATTTTTCTACGATTAATTCGTGCATTAGATTTGCTTGAATCTTTTGAAATTTCATCTACAACTCCTAGACATTCACCAAAATTTTATATTTTGATTTTTGGACATCATTTGCTTTGGTTTTTAATTGTAATAACAGGGTTTGCAAATCTTTCATTTTTTGTGTGACAAACGGTCAATTTGTGCATCAGTTGACCCCCTTCCCAACTCAGATTGGAACGAACTTTGGTGGACATGTTTTTAACATATCCATTGACCACTCCACCAAATTTCAACCCAAAATACCCATTTTTGGTCAGACAATTGGTCTACCACATTTTCTATCATGTAATATATTTTTTTAATGATCAAGTTTTCTATGATTTTCAAGTGCTTAAGTATCCCTATTACTCCATTGATTCAAGGCCCTATCTTACATATTTTTTAAGGCTTAGATCTCCGAACATTAAAGGTTCAAGTCTCATCCCAAAACAATAAGCAAACATGGCAATGATCACTCTCAAATACACCCTACAACACTTAGCACAAATCTAAAATTCTAAAAATTATTCTAAGTACCAGATTTCCACATATAACCAGGTATCTTTACATGAATGTAAAACTATGAATACAGAAGCTTAGGAGTTGGGGTTTATACCTCCTTGTAGCCTCAAATGTGAGGTTTAAAATGTTTCAAGTCACAACTCAAACGAATGTCTCTAGCTACTTCAAATGTTGCCTTAGAAAGGCTTCCAAAAACTATCTTCTGCTACAACTGTTGTAACAGTTAATCACCCAGTCAACTTTGGTACTTTGTAAAACATGTTTAAGACTTTAGTTTTCGATTCCCATCAATATGAGATTAAAGTACTCAAGACAAAGAATAAAACGAGGGGTTTTACCTCAAATAACATTCTTTCGTGGTTGTTTCAGCCTCTAATGGATGGGGGATTCGACCAATGGCTTGTGCAACATTTTAAAGGGGAGTGAGAGATTTCCAGAGAGCATAAGTTTAGAAGAAATGGACATGGGAGGAGGAAGAAACAAATTGTTGAAGAGAGCTTGCAGAAATAGATTTTTACTCAAACTTGTGTTTTTGTTGCATGTTTAAGGCATCTTTGTATGGCAAAAAGGAGTGTCACCTGGCCATCCAAATAGCTCATGAGTTGTCATACAAGGTGCCTTGTTGTCCTTACTCATTGACTTAGCCAGGAGTCCATTTAGATGACTAAAACCATGGCTCAAAACTATGGGTTTTGCTAGTTTTTTAGGTGTATTTCCTGCAAGATTCAATGGGAAAATGAGGGAAAATGAAGAAGAAGAGGTGGCTGGGTGTGTGGGCCGTCGGCTTGCATGCCTAGGGAATTGGCGTGGGCTGTGAGCTTGTGCGCCGAACCCAAACGCAATTTTGAATTTTTTTTTCCTATTATTCCTCTTCCTCCTTTTTTGTGTACATTTTATATATAGGTGTATATATTTATTTTAAACATTTTTTCTCCTTTACTATTTTTTTATCATTGCTTAATTAATTTACTCATTGCCCCTCAATTTCCTTGAAATCTCTATGTGACACCCCC
>JAJIYU010004325.1:0-24548 GCA_030144865.1 Tinospora cordifolia | reverse complement strand
AATATATTTTATTTTTCATGTGCCAACCCACAATTTGCACCCGAAAATTTCTTAAAATCTTTGAAATTATTTTCACTTGACTTTTATTTCATTTAATTTCCTCAAACTTATTTATCTTCAATAATTTGACAAAATTTTGGGGTATTACATTTAATCTTCTATAATCCACACATAATCTCATGGATCCATCCTTCTTTTTAACAAATAGAACCGGAGCTCCCCATGGTGACTCGGTAGGCCTAATGAACCCTTTCGCTAACAGTTCATCTAACTGAGTCTTCAATTCAATCAGTTCAGCTAGGGCCATCCGATAAGGTGGCATGGCAATCGGATTTGTTCTTGGGTGTAATTCTATCTTAAATTCTATTTGTCTATGGGGTGGAAGGCCAAGCAATTCGTCAGGAAATACATCTGCATATTCCCTTACTACCGGAATCTGTTGGATATCCTTAGATTTTTCGACATCTTCTTCTACTATCTGTCTAAAGTCCTCTTTCAGTTTAATAGAATATATCAAGGCTAACATCGGGCTTCTAGGCAATTTATTTATGTCCCCAATTATCTTTGCTAGTTTTCCTAACAACAACCTAATAATTACCCTCCGTTTTTTGCAATCTATTTGTGCTTGATACTAGGTCAACCAGTCCATTCCCAGTATCACGTCATATCTATCAAAGGGTAATATGCAGAGATCTGCCATCACCCGCAACTCAACAAACGTGAGTTCGCATTAACAAAATCTTCTCGAACTCATGATAACTCCCAGTGGAATAGCCACTTCTAAGGACACCTCTAATGGTTTTGTAACTATCTTAAGTTTCTCTACTATATTTTTAGACACAAAGGATTTGGTAGCACCAAAATCAAACAACACTCGCACAGCTACGCCAAAGAGTAAAAACATACCTTCTACAGTTGGAGTAGGATCAGTCTGACTCTCTGTCAAATACAGTCAGGCTGTTTCCTTCTGTGGCGGTGGTTGTTGCTTCTTTGGTGGACGTCCTCTCTGTCCACGAGTCTGTGGTTGCTGAGGTACTAGTGCTAGTGCTTTACTGGGACAGTCTCTAGCTAAGTGTCATTTCCGGTTACATGCGTAGCATAGGCCTAACCTCTTCGCTTCTTCTTTCTGATCACTAGTTGTCTGTCCTTGTTTTATCTGTAAGAGTTGCTGCTTCATGTTCACCTGCTTACGACCCTGGATAGAGCTTGCCTTCGTCGTTTCCCGCCTAGTTTGCTTCCTTTGTGGAGCTCCTATCGTTGGCCTCTTACGTTTTCCCTTCAGAGACTGTTCAAATTCCAAATCCCTCTCCACCATTTGTGCCCTTATCATTGTCTCTCGTAGTGTTGTCAGCTTCAACGGTGCAATAATCTTTCTGATTTCCACTTTCAGTCCTTCCAGGAATCTGTCTGCCTTTGATTGCTCATCTCTTACCAACTCCAAGGCAAATCTTGATATTTCTATAAACTTCTGTTCGTACTCTGCCACTGTCATGTTCCTCTGGTTCAGTCTAATGAATTCAAATTGCAGTTGTCTCATCTTGGCAGTGGAGAAGAACATGTCATAGAAAAACACTTTGAACTCATCCCACATCAAATTGGCTTCATCTATTGTCGGGTAATTAACTATCATTTCCCACCAATGATATGCTGGTCCCACTAGTTGATGCACGACCAATGCCACTCTTCTAGGTCTCGTAGTTCCCATTGCATTCAGATGTTTATTCATCTCCGTAAACCACTTATCCGCTACAAAGTGGTCAGTCATTCCCTCAAAGGTGCTAGGTCTTAACTTCTGGAATTCTATCAACAGATCTCTCTATTCTTTATCATACCGTATGGCTCTACTCCTAGGCATCACGTCCGTCGATCTCGCCTCCTACTGAGTTTGCGGCTGTACGGGTGCTGGGGTTGGTGTTGAAGTGGATGACTGTAACTTCTTAACTACCTATTCCACCACTCTTGGAATAACTTCTGCTTTTACCCTCTTTGTGATATCAAAGATCATTTCTTCAGTGACTACCATCCTCACTGGTTGCTGCTATGGGAAGATCATCATCTCTTAGACTTGGTCCACCTCTATTGTTCTCCTATCTTCTTTCCTTCCTAGGTCTGCCTTTTCCCTTCGGCATGGTCAGCAGTACAATTTTTGTTAGTAAGTCAAAGTTAACAATAAGCATCTCTTTCTGACCTTCCTATCACCTATCCAAGATTTCCGTGCTACTATGACTCTAAGTTCATGTTTCTAGGTTCTCGATTTGTCTCTGTGGCCTATGGGTTTATGCTTCTAAGTCAACAGCATGTTGTCTATTACTGGGTACTGGAGTTTGAGTTTAGTTTATTTGTGCAACCATATACTCACATAATAATGAACATATAACAGTCGTACAATCAAAGCACACTGGTATAATGAAGTTCTGAGCTTTAGTCTATGCTTCCAGGTTCAGATACCCCATCCTACCCTCGCCCTTCCATATAGACTTCCACTCAGAATCCCATTACACCCATTACAATGGCGCAAATTACTCGATTTCTAGAGTTGCCACGTCCCATCGTGTTGATCAGACAGAATGGAACATACGCATCGGTAGACTTACTCTAAGGATGAAGCTAGACCCACTATGCTATACCGCCCCATCCCAGTACAACTCAGTGTGTACAAGTTCCTCCAAAGACACCGAGTATTTGCCAAACAGGGTCCGTCATTTTCTAAATCCACGATTCTTCCATATCTCCAAATCCCTATGCACCCTATCCTACATAGAGCTCGGAGGTACAGAGTCTTCCCAGACTTAGTTCCTGACCAAACAAGTGTGCATTCAGACACGTTAGCAGTCTCTAACCTATGTCCTAAAAGTTTTTAATTTTATTTATGATCCACTGTACTTTCCAAACAACACCCAGTTTCTTCCTAACCCTATGGTCTCAGCATCAACCATTCTCAACCCTTCTTTCGAAGAAATCAAATCGATCAATAAATTCATTTATCAGTAAAATCAATTTGGAAAAGCTTTCACATCTAGCCTGGTACATCATAATACTGAGCTCTGATACCATGCTTGTAACACCCCAACTTTTCAACCAGACCTCCGTTGACGTGTCCTCTTACGTGGGGATCGTCGTCCTATGATAAATTGAAATGCTACTTAGTTCTTCCTTAGTTTCACAAATATTTTATATTTTTTAAATAAGATTAAATCAGAAATACGAATAAAAGCATGCAGCAGAACAAGAGTTTCGATCAAAAGCTTCGGCTAGCCTTAATACTATAGTCAAAAGAGTTTTCATTTGTACATTGACAAAACATTCGGTTACATATCGTCAGTAAAACAAAAGGACGCAACAACACACTGACTAGGCTTACATATTATAGGAAAAAAAGAAAGTATTACCCAGCTACTTTGGAAAACAAAACAAAACTAGTGGAGATGACGTCCGGTCAAACCTCGTCTCAGTGGTTACCCATAAGATAAATATTGGGTAAGCTCGAAAGCCTAGTGGATCATCTCTACACATCACAAGCATTATACAAACCAAAATTCAAAACGTTCAAACACTTACACTCATTATGCGTTTCAGACAATTATTTGTTTCAGTTGTGGTCTACGACTGGAAGAGGGTTGAGATGCCTCTCGGTATCCCTTGTGATCTCGTCTAATCATAGAAAGTTGCGAGAAACTATCTAAAATCAATCAAGTCCTTAACATCACAGCCTAAGAGAGGGTACTTCCTGCAGCATCGTACTAACTCTCAAAGACTACTAGCTGAAATCAACAGCTATGGTTGTGAATACCTACGATCTGCCTTGCGGCACGTCAGTCTCAAACGGTAACATATAGGAGATATCACCTCGACCCGCCTCGGGCTCGTCGATCGCACCGATACGTGGATTCTTAATGATCCTTTAATCTTATTTTAATTTTTTGTGACAAACAAACACTATAATCTAGCACACACATAATATTTATCAATTAAGGAAATGTAAAACTTCAATCAAAGGAAATACATAAAGAAATCTTTAGAATGGCATGTAATGAAAATTTAATAACAAGTCATCCATTCATCGCATACTCAAAACAATCAAATTCAAGTCATTTCATAGTATGATTTAATTTAAGCTACCAAATCAATGTTTTGACTTCAAATTCCCATAATACGAATGAGAGAGAGAATCACGCCCACCTGAATTCTTGGGCGATTTCCTACCCTTCGTCGCTAGCGATCATCCTAGAGATTTTTATCTACAAAATAATTGTAATGTAATGATTTCTCAATCAATATTTCCTATTAATTTCCCTGCTAAAAATTTTCATGAGGAGTTAAACAATTTTGGGAATCTTTTTGTATCATTACTAAATTAAATATTCTTTAATTTCTCTTTCTTTTTATTATAGTCAAATTATTCACAGAATAATTACGAACAAAATAAGACTTCTGTTTGTTTAGTCTTTAGTCTTGTTAGGAGTTGACGATTTTTAAATTCCCACTGTTACTTAAAATTTTACTAAAATTATTTATAGCACTTGTTCAAATGATTATTCATTTGTTTGCCTACTTTGAATGATTTAATATTACATGGGTGATTTCTAATTCTTCTTAATTACTTAATTTAAAGATTTAAATTATTAGAAATACATTCATTAATTTTTTATTCCTCAATCTTAGCATTATATAATTTCCTAATTCTAACTAATGCACATTAATGCATATGAATTTCCTATACTATCTTATGATATAATTCAATCTACATTAATAAGTCCCATTATACTTTGATTATTATGTGAGCATGCTTAAATTTCATAATCTAAAATCCAAGTAAATTTTCTTACCTATTAATTCAGTCAACCCACCAGCTGATAAAGAAGATGCCACGACAGAATCTGTTTCTTCTCTTCTCCGTCCAGCACGTCCCAACCAAAATTCAGATTTTCTCCTCCTTCAATCTTGTAACGCCCAGATTTCAGTTACTCTAAACCGTCATGTGCTTCAGTTCAATCAAGCTACTCATTGTCTCAATTCCTGAAATCACCATGATCAGCCGTTCAAGTTATTCTCCCATCCGTGACTCAACGGAATTAAGCGAATTGAAAACCAGCTACACTTCACCGTGAATCCCAGAATTTTAACCGAAAATGTTGTTCTGTTCCTTCTTGATTCACTTCCAGATATCATTCATTGTAATCTAGAGGAATAAATTAAATTTCAGAATCACACTTACCTCCTCTGTTCTTCTTCTCCACAGAACGGCTGCTGTTCAGCTCCGTTCCACCGTAATTTAGCAGCTCTCTTCGTTCAGCTGGTCCAGCACCGCCGTCCTCTCCTCTGTTCCTGATTGCAGCAGCCAAGCTTCCTCATCCAACTTCAATGCTCCTTGCCGGTCCTGCTCTCTCCCGAAATCCAAATCCAGCAAGTCGTCTTCAGCTCCTCTGCTTCTATTGCTATGCTCTGTTTCGATCTCCCAACCCAGAATTCTACTATCTATTTGTTGTTTTCAGTCCGC
The DNA here is from genome assembly GCA_030144865.1 of Tinospora cordifolia. Classification (NCBI taxonomy): domain Eukaryota; kingdom Viridiplantae; phylum Streptophyta; class Magnoliopsida; order Ranunculales; family Menispermaceae; genus Tinospora; species Tinospora cordifolia. Next base: position 19,051 of record JAJIYU010004325.1, on the reverse strand, counting down.
CCAACACTGTCCGCCACTTCTCCTTCTTCCAGTCGCCTTCTTCTCCTTCCTCTTTAATCGTTGCAGCTGCTTTCCTCTTCTTCTTCAATGTTTCAGCTGCTTCTTCTTCTTCTTAAATCTCTGCAACTCCTCTCGTGACCAACAGCCAGCAACCACGACTTCGTTTTCCAGCCCCGTTTCTCCGACCAGCTTCCCTATTTATAGATGCAGCGACCCTTCTCGAAGCTCTCCAACTCACCGTCCGTGAAACCTCTCGATCGTCTCTCCACCGATTATATTCGAAGGCACCCGAAATTTCCCGTTTTACATTCGAAGACCTCCGAAAATTTCGACCGCCAAATTAACTTTCATTTGAGTTTTTGTTGATTTTTATCATTTTTATTTCTTAAATCTTTTTTTTTCTTAGTTTCATTCAGTTATATACCTATTCAATATCTATATACATTTATATTTATTATTATATTTTTTTTTCTAATTTATTGATTTGGCATTTCATGATCAATACACATTTAATTTAAATTTCTTTAAATTATCTAATTAATTAAATTTTTTCTTTTTTAAAATATATTTTATCTCTTTATTCTTGACATAAGTTACCTAATTTCTCAAAATTTTATATCCTATTTTATTTCTCCTTTGTACAAAGACTACAAAATTTGGGGTTGTTACACACACCCATCACCTAACCCTAGGAACTAGGGACACACCCATCATTCCCTATCTTGAGAACAGCCACAATGATCGCCCATGGACCACTGCATCGACATTCAATTCTCAATTTAACTTTATTCAAATATCATATAACATTTCATTTCAAGCATGATTGTCATCTCATCATATAAGGTACGTCATTGTGCAATTAAAGCAGTCATACTAATCATCTCATGAAATTTAGGATAAGAAAATGCATATCTCATGCTATAAAAGCAAGTACATATCAAGCATAGACACATAAGTCATGTTATTTCAACATTCATACACTCATAGGAAATCACGTTATTCAGACATCATTCAAATATCCCCTAGCATGCTCCTAGATATTCATTCAATGAAAGTAAACATCATGCTCAATATTTAAAACTTAAATAATTCTAGGGAGCAAGGTAATCATATCCACCTTTTCTTTGTTCGGTTCCTTCCAAACCTTAAGCCATTGTTCTAAGCTTTTCGAATCCTTAACCTTTACAAACTAAAATTTTTTTCTTAGTACTTGATACCTAATGTTTTAACTCATAATCTAATAATTCATATTACATCATAGTGTTTCATGTGCAAAATAGCATTTTAGAAAGATAAATATACTGATTTGTTTATGTGCACCGCGGTAGTGAGGACTATCGTGGTATCCAAACTTGAATAAATGAGAAAAGAAAGAAAAATTGTCGCATTATCATGGTAACTAGAATGGGCAATGAAAGAAGGAAGAAGGGAAATATGTGTTACCATGGTACTACTGCATTATTACTATGGTAACCGGAGCATAATGGCCCAACAATAGTGCAAGGATGAATGCAATACCGCGGTAACTAGACCCAGTATCATGGTAGTCTATTGAGAACTTAGATTTTCTTGCATGTTTCTTCTACTCTTCACTCTCTTAAGTCATTGGTATGCCAATGCATGAACCCTAGGCTAGGAAACATACATTTGTGCAAACGAAAGCATTATACCTCTCTGTTTTGCCTTCAACTTCGTGTTCAACACCAAAATCACAACAATGGCCTCTTGTGCTTTGAATGGTTCTATTTTGATGTGACCATGAGTATAGTCTTAATTACTATGAAATAGGATGACTAATCATGAATTTTATATTGAAATAGTGTATTATCTTCATGGGATCATTTGCTAAAGATACAACAATCTACACTTCTTAACTATAGTGAAGTTTCTTTTGTTTCGATCCATGGAATGATTTAGAGAAGATGGAATGAGGAAGGATTAGTTTGAAATGCATGGGAAATGAAGGGGAATGTCAACTCGAGGCAGTTGACTCTGATTCGTGCAACTGTTGGATTGAAATAAGCAATATTAGGGTTTCTATGCAAAATTGTAGCTTATATATCTCACGTATTACCGTGGTAGCAAGACCCATTACCACGATAACCCGCATATTGTTGTTTATTACATTTCTGGGAATTTTCATGCATTACTACAATAGTTCAATTCATTACCTAGGTAACCAAAACATTTTGAATTTCTACTTCTGCATTGTTTCATGTTACCATGGTAATGAAATGTATTACCATGGTAATCAGAGTGATTTGTGTTATTTTCATAGTTTTCATTGCTATTTTCATGTTTTTTGAATTTCAAACTACATTTATGTGTCATTATATGTCTAATTAGCCTTGTCTTATATGTTTATGAGGAAATTTTAACTTTTATTTATTTTTATTTATTTTGTTTTATGTTAATTAAATTTTATAATTCTGTGAATAGTTTATCAATTTTTGGGTATTACATCTCACTACCTCCTTGACATACAACTGTTAGTTTGTGTATTGGGTCGGTGGATTGACTATGTAAGAATTGAGCTACCTTAGCAAACCTATCCATAATTACCCATCCTGTGTCCTCACCCTTCTAGCTCCTTGGTAGTTTGATCACAAATTCTATAGTAATATTATTCCACTTCTTCTCAAGGACTTTTAAATGTAATAATAACCTAGAAAGCTTCCTATGCTTTGCTTTACCTTGCTAACATTTGAGGCATTTGGCCAAATACTAGGCCACATTACACTTCAAACCTTCCACTAGTAAAATTTCTTCAAGTTCTGGTACATTTTATCACTATTAGACAAGAAAATCTATCATATAAGGATCAATAATCTTGCAGTCTCAACATGAAACTCTATGTGCTGCCCCTGTGGTATCCCAACCTTAATTTCAACAACCCAACATCTCAGGTTTGAGACCTCAGTAGTTGTTATAGCAAATATGGGTCACAACTAATGGTGCATAGGAAGGTTCAAACTCCATCTATGCCTATCCCAAAGTCATAGTCCTCTAAGACCTTGTAAGTCTACTCACTATCCCTATCCTCTTTATGTGACTTCTAGCTTAGTGCATCAACAACGATGTTGGCTTCACCCGGATGGAAAAGCAATTAAAAATCACAATCTTTAAGGAACTCTACCCACTCCTCCACCTCAAGTTTAGGTCCTTTTACGTGTAAATATAGTTTTAGTTATTTTGGTTAGAATACAACTCAAATCTTTCACCATATAAGTAATGTCACCATATCTTTAGCGCAAAGACTATGGCTACTGACACTAGGTCATGGGTAGGGTAGTCCTTCTCATGAAGCTTCAACTGTTGCGATGCATAAGCTACTATCTTACCATTTTACATGAATATGACACCCAATCCATTATGTGAGGCATCTGTATACAACACATCCCAATCCCATGTAGGTGTAGTCAAGATGGGTGCAAAGGTCAACCTCTTCATCAACTCCTAGAAGGATTGTCTGCATTTTTTATTCCACTCAAACTTGACACTCTTCCTATTGAGTTTGTTATAAGTTCAACAAACTTGAACAAATCCTTGATAAACATCCAAGCCCTAGGAAGCTCTTGTTTTTTTATCATTGTTCTAGGCTACTTTTACTCAATAATTAACTCTGGCTTAATGAATCTATAGCTAACCCTACTCAAAAATGACATGCTCCAAGAACTTAATCATCCTCTTTGGAACTTACACTTTGTGAACTTAGCATACAGGTTGAGTGTAGTAAGAATCTCTAATAACATGAAATTGATCCTCCTTATGCTCCTCAAAGGTCCTCAAATAGAACAAGATGTCATCAACAAAACCTATGTGAGGTTTATCTCAACCTTACCTTAGTTTAAAGGCACTTCTAAGGGTAATTATGAGGGTTTTTCAATCACTACAATAGATAACATGTTCATGCTTTTTTATGAGTACAAACAACACAACACTAATTTTCACCTCTACATTTTCAAGTCTACAAGGTGCTCTTATCTATTTTTAGCTACCTTTCCCTATTTCCAAGCCTCATCCTAGTGGTTTTTGAGTTCATGTTTACTACTACTATGGTTTTTGAGTTCATATTTCTTGAAATTCCATGTATTTTATGCCTTAAGAACTATTTTATTTTCATATTATAATTCTTATGATATTATTTACTAACCTTAGGTGATTATACGGCATGCCTTTTTCTTAATATCAATGATTATTATTTTAAATCTACTCATGTATGCACTATTCTATATTTGTATTTTCAAAAAAAAAATTTAATGAATGTTGATATGATAGGATTTATTCAAACACATGTTTTCATATTCAGTAGTCATTATAACACGATCTCATACATGTAAATCAACCTATGCCCTATCATATGATACAACACATATTATATGTTATTCTAAAACTTATAACATGAGTTTATCTATATGTTTCATGTAATAGAAACTAAAGAAATTAAATTTATGATTTCTCTAACACTTGTTCGTGCATAAATAAATAAAAAAAATGATTTGCATATGGATTACCCTATTCAAATCATAAAATAGAGTACAGGGTTAAGATGTTATACCCTAGTGCCTTAATCTCTTGTTGTTCAATTCTCCAACAACTAAACTTCTAACACATGTGTGCTTTCTTCTCTTGTTGATTCTCTTGATGTTGCAAATTGGAAGTTTTCTTTTCTTATTTGTGGACTTCTTAGGCATGGAATAGAGGAGAAGCACCTTGAGAAACCATCCAAAGACGGAGATAATCAAAGAAGACTTTGGGTTGAGGGAAAAGAAGAAAGCACGAGGGATTTTTGGAATTTTGAGTATTTGGTAAGTATTAAAACCATCTAATTTGTTTGAGATTCTAATTCAAACCCTAGCATAGGGTGGCGCCATTATGAGTGTATCCTATGCTCCCATATTATTTTTTAACTTACTCTCAGGCCCACACACCATACACATGTCAAAATCTAGTCAATTCAACTACAAAGCCCACTACTTATATCTTAATGTCTCATCTTGGCCCTTGATATAAATCATTTTATTTCACTGATTTCTGTTAACATTTTATGTGTTCAATATTTCACTGATTTTATGTATTTATTTCCTATCATTATTGGATAATTTTACATTATGCCATATATGTCTACATGAGCTTATGCCTTAGTTTACATACGTTTTTATTAGATTAATTCATATCATTTTCTATAATATCTTTTAGATATTTTATTTTGTTATAAAAGTTATTCACCTATCACTTTTATAAGTGTACAAGTGTCTAGTTTTAAGTGAAATGAAATTTTGCCCTCAGGTAACAAAATTACTATTTTACCCCTAATTAGTCAAAATGATATTATATACTTAAAATCATTCGCTCTTTATTCTCATGAGGCTCTATATTTCACTTTTCATATAAACTGATTAATTTGCCCTGGTGGCAAAATTACTATTTTATCCCTGGTGTTGATTTTTCACTATAGTTTCTAGAACTTTCTAGAAAACTTTACTATGTGGTTTTTTTAAAGTTTTCTGTGCCCTAAAAGTTTAAAATTTCTACATATTTTTTAGTAGTTAATTTATCATTTAATGTATCTTGCAATTCAATGAAACTATTTATAACTTTATATATTTTATTTGAAACAATTTATAAATTTTTCGGGTATTACATGTGAAGTGGTTGGGATGCTTTTTCTTCAACTCAATCTCCAATTCCTAAGTCACCTCTTCAATGTCATGATGCCTCGAAAGCACATTGATTAAGGGAATGTATTTAGTCCTCAGACTTTATACCTTGTGATCTAATATTTTGACGACAACTTCTTCATACGTAGCATCCTCACAAACCTTAATTTCCTCCCAATAGATTACATGAGAGAGGTTTGGTTTATACTTCCTTAGCATGGATATGTCGAATATATTATGTATTGAGGACATGTTATTTGGTAAGTCTAATTTCTAAGCATATTCTCCCATCTGTCAGATGATTTCAAATGTTCTGACAAATCAAGGTGCCAATTTACCTTTAAGTCCAAGCCTCGTGTTGTCCTTTTGAGGCCTGACCCTCAAAAATACTTTATCTCCTTCTTTGAACTTTAGTTATCTTTATCTTTTTTGGTGTAGCTCCTCTATTTGCTTTGTATTGTCTTTAACCTCTACTACATGAGCTTCACTTGATTATTCATCTCCTTAACTAGGTTTGGATAAATCAACATGTGGTCCTCAATGTTTGCCCAATAGCATGTTGATCTATAAAGTCTACCATATAAAGCTTCAAATGGAGTCGTCTTAATGTTTGCTTGATAACCATTGTTATAGAAAGACTCCACCGAGTGGACGTACTTGCTTGAATTACCCTTCAAATCAAAAACACGTGTTGTTGACATATCATCTACAATTTGTATGACCTTTTGTGATTGTCCATCGATCCGTGGGTGGAATGTTGTACTCATCATCAATCTAGAGCATAATTTTCTTTATAAGCTCTACCAAAATTAAGATGTGAATCTTAAGTTTCTATCTGATACAATAGACTTTGGAATACTATGATATGAAGTCATGAGACCTCTCTGACATACAACTCTCTTAGTTTAGTAATTAGGTCAACAGATCTAATAAGAAAGAAATCTGCCACCTTTGTCAATCCATCAATGATGACCCATATAGTGTTTACTCCTTTCTTATTTCTCAGTAACCCACTAACAAATTCATAGTAATGTTATCTTACTTTTGTTTAGGAATCAATAATGGCTACAATGGTCCTAAAGGGTTTTTGTGTTTGGCTTTCACCTGCTAGCATGTTAGCTATTTAGATAAATATTAACTATGTTCGTCTTCATGCCTTTCCATCAATATGTGTTCTAAAGGTTTTGGTACATCTTATCTACTCTAGCATGCAGTGTACTTAGTTTGATGAGCCTCATTTAAAATGGTTTTCTTGTTATATATTCAAGTCCACATATTTTATCTCCAAGAATTAAAAGTCCTAAATTTATTTTGAAATCTTGATGCATGCTTTGGCTAACCCCAATTATCGTATATGACAGTCATTTGTCTTGCTCCTATTATTTCTTTATATGTTCTAGCTAATATGACCGACATGTAATAGCATATAGTATCACTTACTCTCCTTGTGTCCTCACAGTCAAGTCATGATCTTCTATTAGGTAATACATTTGTCTTTTTTCTTCCACAGTTCAATTGAATTTCCAACTTAAGGCATCTTCAACAATGTTCACCTTCCCTAGATGGTAATATACCTCGAAGTCATACTCCTTTGAGAACTTCATCCATATTCATTGCCTCAAATTTAGTTCCTTCTACGTGTAAATATACTTAAGACTATTATGGTGTGAATACAAATTGAACCACTCACCATATAGATAATGTCTTCGAATCTTTAGTGCAAATATTAATGTTGCAAGCTCTTAACCATATGTAGCATAAATTTCCTTACTAACTAATTCTAAGTTGGCGATATCCTAATCTCATATCAATTTTGGAGAAAAATGTTGCTCCCCTCAATCACTCAAAAACATCATCTATCCTCACAAGTGGAAAGATATTTGCTCTTGATAGTCGCCTAGTTCAACCTTCTATAGTCTACATATAGCCTCATAGATCCAGCCTTTTTTTCAAGAAGAAAACCGATGCTCGTCATAGTGATTTACTTAAATGAACGAAACCCTTCTATAAGAGCTCATCTAATTGAATCTTCAATTTAATTAACCCTAATGGTTCCATTTTATATGATGGAATAGCAATAAGATCAGTTCATAGGTGTACTTTTATTATAAATTCAATTTCTTGTTATGGTGGTAGTCGTGGTAAGTCTTCATAGAGCACACCAGGATACTTGTTCACCACTACAATGTCATCTATCTTCTTTGTTTCATTTGGTATATTGGTTCATGTAGCCAAGTAACGTTGCCATTATATTCCTAGTCACCTAGTTTTTATCCTCATAGATTTTTATTATCTCCAATGTTATAATTACTCTCTGTCTTTAATAATTTATTAGGGTTAGTTATTGTCTCAGTTAATCTGTAATACCCAAATAATTTGGGTTAAAAAAAATTGACGGCACTATTTTGTCAACAGCACTATTTTGTCAGTGGTAACAACCGACAGCATTGTTTTGCCTGTGGCACTATAGTGCACTGTTCACTTGAGACAAACAACTTTTTTGGAGGTACTGTATTGCACTATTTACTTGAGACAAACAACTTTTGGCGATTTTGTAGCACACTATTCACTCGAGACACGCAACTTTTGGCAGTACTATAGCGCACTGTTCACCCGAGACAAACAACAACTTGTAGTACTATTCACATTTGAAAATCTATATAAACCCCCTTCCCTTCATTCTAAAATTTCATCCCAACAAAAGAAACAAATTTCTCTGCCCACCCTCTTTTCTTTTCTCATTCTTTGGCTGTCAAGACAGCAAATATAGTAGTAAGACGGGGAAAACCCAATTTTTGCATAGTAGTAGTAAGGGCCCACTTTTGGACATTTCTTTTGGAGCAACTGGAAGACTACAAATCAAAGTAAGTATAATGATTCTGTCTAAGTTTATTTGTATAAAAATGTCCACTTTAGTACATACTGTAATACTATTTACATATATTATGCTACTATTCACAAATACATCACTGTTCCCAAGGTATTGTTCACTATTACTATTCATGGGGGTGTTGTTTACTATTACTATTCATAAGCATTGTTCACAAGTACTATTTACAAGTATTGTTCACATATACGTATTGTTCATATATACGATATTGTTCATGAACAGTTATTAAATCATATTTTTGAAACGTAGATCCAAAAAACTAATAGTAAAAGACTAGAAAAAAGTTGGAATAACAACACAAAAATTCAAGGAAGTCAATGATTAAGGTGGAAGTGACTACCTAAACTCTTTCATATTATTTTGGTTAAGATATGAAACATGATTATGTATGATTATTGTTGTTTTAAAAGCATGTTAGGGGTGAATGCCTATAAATGACTGTCTATCTATTATTGTGGATTTATTACATGTTATATTTTGTATGAAAGTAATTTATTATTAAAAATCTATGCCATGCATGCCATGTGATGAATAGAATGATTAATGTGATTACGAGCATGTTAACTTGTCTATTTATATCCATTGGTTATTTATATTGGATATTTGAAATGTGAATATGCTTATGATCATTAATGAAAGATGATAAAGAGAACTAACCACGTACTGACATGGTGATGTAGATACTGTGGCAGTAGTCTAGCTCATGGTGGGTATTTCTAGCCCTATGCAGGTCTTTATTTAATGGGACTGAGCGTCTAAGTGAGATTTCACTCCCGAGTTGATGATCGAGTGGGACATTAATCTCGAGATAGGGTTTTGGAGTGTGTAATAGGCCTTGGGCGTTACATTGAATATTTTGAATCTCAATTAGAATGCCGAGGAAGAAAACATTTTAGTCTTAACCTTAACTCAAACAATTGAATCATTGAAACGCTAAGTGTTTGCATGTTTATATTTTGACTATTATAATGCTTGAGATGTTTTTGTATAAGATCTACTGGGCTCTTGAGCTCACCCCACTCACTCTTTTTCAGGTAACCATTGAAGACATTGGTATTGACAAATAAATGTGAAAATAGTCATCATTAGTAGTGTGCTTCATAGTATTAGGATGTGTTAGAAAATGAACTTTTTTGCTATTTTCAATTGTAGGGCATGTGACCCGCCATATTTAGTCCTATCAGATGTCGGCCATTAGGCCAGATAGTAGTTTTCTTATCAAAACTTGGCCATGGGCCCTACATATTTGTTCTTAATTCTGATATTAAATTAAAGTCTTTTCAATTATTATGTAATCCCAAGGTTATTGTTAACTTGTCTCAAGCCAATTTTATCATGCATCGTTTTGTACTTTAGGATATGATTTGGTGCAACCAGCAGAAAAGATAATTGATGTAAAGAAAAAGTAATATCCCAGTTCTCGAATAGAAAGCAGGGGTAACTACATACGATTAAAACTACGCCTTAAACTACGAGACAAATATGTCACCTACGACGTGTGTGAAAGGTTCAAGAGCCAGGCTGTTACATAATCCATGCCTAAAGTACATCATAACCATGAAATAGTATAACACAACGCTTAGCTACAATCAATTTCTCCTTAAATCTAAGTTCACATATACAATGGTTTCTTGGTGTAATTGTGGTTTCTATAAGGGTAGAGACTTGAATAGCCATCAATAGGATAGCAATGACTAACTATAGTCTCCACGTTAAGTTCTTAGAAATAAATAACTTGGCAACACTCAAATTAAATTAGATTTTTTGTAGCAATATTAATTTGTAAGAATGTACCTTCTATTGTTGGTGCTAGGTTAACAGGGCCATCAACTAAAGTTTACACTCGTTCCTAGTTCTAGTTTGTTTATTATTGTTGTTGTTGCTACGAACTATTCTAGTTTTGTCTTTAAACATTCCAATTTTTTGGGGCTACTATGGGGCACGAACAGAATAGTCTTTGTCGCATGTCCTTTTCTTGTTATAGTGGAAGCATAATCTTAGCTCCTTAGTTTGTTCCACCAATACATTTAACATACGATCCTATTGTAGTTTATGCCATTGTTATGGCCCAGATTCCTACTTTTTGTTTTTGCTCCTATTGTTATGGTGTTTTATTTCCACTATTCTTGTTTGGCCTTTTGTGAGTATTGCTGACTTGGTTGTTAGACATGGTAGTTTATTCTAGTTTCAAAAGCTTTACTTAAAGTTCACCTCTTGCACCACCAAAAGTGCATTCTCTATAGTTTCCTTATAAGCCTTGAGGCCCATAGGTGCGACCTCTTTCTGAATCCCAATCTTCAAACCTTCAACAAAATAATTAGCCCTTTATTTGTTCATCAATGACCAACCTTGGTGCAAAGTTGGAGAACTTTGTGAACTTAGCCTTATACCCCACTGTTGTTATATTCCTTTAGGTTAATCTAATGAACTTAGATTGCAACCTCTAAAATGAACTTATTATAAAATAATTCCTTAAATTTCTCACATCTCGTCATCACATTACCATGAGGATTTGCCTTAAGCATTTTCCACCAATGTTGCATTGGACCTAAAATTAGGCTTCCTTCTTGGGACCAATTGCCCCAAAGCCTCCAGGTTTTTCTTTGTCTCATGGAACTAATTATATGCAGCTACATGATTGAGTTTACCCTCAAACTTAGATGGATGGAGCTTCTAAAATTCCATAAATAATTACCTCTATTCTTTTCCTTCCATTGATGGAATCTTCAGTGAATTGGACCATTCCACATCTATGCTTATTGTACATGAGGTTGGGGCTGAGGTTGAATTTATAGTTGTGCCTACAACTACATTTAGGGTAGAGCTCTCACAACATACTCTATTTAGTGACCTTGCCATCATCTTTGGTGTCATTAGTGCCCCTATTGTTGCCTCAACCATAATAGCGACAACCCTCTACTATTGTGGTCCAATTTGTCCAGTCTAATCAGAGTCAATTTATTTGGTAGTATTCCTCCTGGAGTGGGCCATTTCTACAAATACAATAATTGAATTTCCAACTAGTTTTCTTTGATATCTATGTTTTATGTTCATTCTAGAGTGATTCTAGATTCTATATTCTAAATTCTCAATTCATATATGACTTAACAATTTCATTTTCTAGGTTCTTCATGAGGAATTTATTATTCCCTTAATGTTATTGGGTATAAGATTTTATGGGATTTGCAATACAATAATATGAATGCAAATAAAATAACCACAAATACGAAAAAATATCATGCCAGCATAGCAAGATTCCGAAGCTTTTATCCACACCTCTAAGTTTGAGGACCTCATACTACCCTTACTAAGCAACATAGGCTTCCACTTAAAAACATCACTACACCCAAACAATGTCGCAAATGTCCCAATAATTAAGGCCTTTCAAGTTCTCACTATACCCAACCATCCTATACTACCCGAGCATAGGGCAGTAAGCTCTTCTAAAGTTACTAGTCATTCATTACATATGCTCTGCTAGCTTTCAAGTCCAAGATTTGTATATACCATCAAATTCTTGCACATCACTTACCACGTAAAAACAAGAGCTATAAATTCATGTTGATCCCAAATCTTGACCAAACAAGTTCATTTTCATATATTGAAGTCTCTAGCTTTTATCCTAGAGATTTTTGAGTTATATGATACAATGTGCATTTGTCCTCTAAACTCTTCTACTATCTAAGGCTTTTCCCAAGAATTTGTAGCTCATACTCTAATACCAACATCCCACTTTTCCACTACTCAATGTAAAAATTATTTTTCTCTTTTTTTAGAGTGCTATCTCTTTTGCAAATATACTTGAATTTCTTAAGATCATTCCAAGTATGTAATATACTACATCGATCCGACTCTAGGAGGATTCTTAGGCTAAATGTGGATTCAAAGGTTTCTCGCTGTGCCGAAAGCATTTGGGAGACTCAGGTTCGAGTCTTGCTAAAAACAAAACCATGCACCCAGTGAGTGGTGGCTAAGGTAGGGCTAATATCGTCACAGTAAGCCCAGGTTGTTACAAATGGTATCAAAGCCGTTTTGTATGTGACGGAGGTGTGAGTCCAAAGGATAGGACTGCTCCCAAGGAAGGTGAATTGTAATATCCTACATCAGTCCAACTCTAGAGTGATGCCTGGGGTAAATGTTCATTTGAGGGTGTCTCATAGTGCCAACGCGTTTGGGAGGCTCAAGTTCGAGTCTCGCCAAGGACAAAACCTTGCACCCAATCAGTGGTGGCTAAGGTGGGGACAATATCATCACAGTGGGCCCGAGTTGTTACAAATGGTATCAGAGCTGCTCTGTGTGTACCGGAGATGTGAATCTCGAGAATGAGATTGCTCCCAAGGGGGGTGGATTGTAATATCCCACATCGGTCTGTCTCTCAGGGGATTCTTGGGCTAAATGTGTATTTGAGGGTGTCTCATTGTATCGAGCACTTTTGAAAAACTCAGGTTCGAGTCTTGCCAAAAACAAAACCCTGCACCCAGTCAGTGGTGGCAAAGGTGGGGACAATATCGTCACGATGGACCTGAGTTGTTACAAAATAGGATGCTACCTAAGTTCTTTTTTTAGATTTCCATTCTACTAAGTCACAAATCTTTGATGGTCAACATTTTATGATAACGTAATTACCTTCTTTTCTAAGGCACATAATCCACAAACAATAAAGCCACAACCATGAATATCATTATATTTCATTAGGTAGAATCAATTATATCAACTAAGTGTCAAATAATATCAAATAGTTAAACCAAATCTCGTTGCCCATTAGGCTTACATCAAAGCTCAAAAATAAATTATAAGTGTTCAAAAGTAAACGCCAAAATGTTTAAAGATTAGTTTACAAAATAACTTAGTAATAGACTTCTACTAAGTAAACTCAAAGTCTCTTCATAGCACCACCAAAATCACTATGGACTTGTAACTGAAGGTGAGTAGGAGTGAGCTCAAAGAGCCCAATGGATAATCGCATAATGTCACAATCATTAATCAAATTTAAACATTTTAATAAACAAACATTTGTCATATATTAGACACTTCAAACATTCAATTGTTTATGTTGACATTAAAATTGAAAACTCTCTCCAAAGGTGTCTTGATCCTATCAGTTAAATTGTCTAATCCCTCCTCCTGAGGCGTACATTCAATAAACTAATGTATTAAAAATATTAATCACGTGCAACCTCCTACAGAATCAACAACCTCCAGTCAATTGATTCAAATAGGTCTATATTCTGATTATTCAATTATTGAATCTCTTTCGAGTTAATTCAACAATCTAAAATCAGTTGATAGGTGGTCAATCAATAAAAAACATTAAGTACACAAAATATAAAACAATACCTCGAAATAGATTAATGAAAATAAAAATCAAAGGATTCTACAATCTAAATTACATCTTATAAATAGAAAAACTTAGCCAAACATTACTGAGAAATAGTAAATCAAAGAGTTGAATAAATAGAAAATCATAGTAGAACTTCTAATCTTTTTCTTCAATTCTTCTCCTTATTCTACTTATTCTGTCAGTTTCAGTCGTCTCGTTAAATAATGAATTCTCAAATAATGATTTGAATAATCATGTAATACTCTTTTTATAGGCACCAATTAGATTCCTAATTATACTGTAATCCTAATTTCTACTCGTACTAGGACTCTAAATTCACAAATTTCACGTAATTGCAGTCTTAATTATCTATTTGACAGTCGTGCCCATTGCCCTTTGTCTTATTTACCATCATACCACTCTGAATTATGCACAAATTTTGTTCCTAATTTGTTCCTTTTCATGCCCTTGGTTTTCTTTGTTAATTACGATATTGCCACCCAAAATACAATTCATGCACACCTTTTGTTCTTATCTTCTTCTTCTTCCAATCTGGCCACGCCTTTCTTCTTAATTACATCTTGATGCCATCATGAATTGAGCATAATTTTTGGTTCCAAAATTGTGGACAGTCAACTGTTAACAATCCCGCAAGTGTACGGATCGCAATATTAATATTCGATAGAGACCAAGTATCGTCTTCAGGGAACGAATACTAGTTAACTATCTTAAATCTCAATCTAGTGTTAACATTCACTTTATTAAGGCTCTTAAATGAGTTTGACTTGCTAAAGTCCTAATTTGAATTGAAACAATTGAAAGAAATAAAATTCTATTTTGAAAACTATTTTGAGTAATTGTCCAGCATAGTAAATTCTCTTGTTCTCACCCTCAATTCATATTCCAATTAAGTAAACCCCTAGTTATGTAGGTTCTAAGTGCAATTAATTAAACCCCTAGTTATGTAGGTTCTAGCACTTAGCATCAAGGCCCTCTCCCGAAGCACCTTAGCACCTAGTAGTCTAGTTCCCTAATACCCTCTCCTAAGGTGCATAGTTAACAATCTAATGCTTTACAAACAATAATCACGTGCAACCTCCTAAACAATTGACAACCTCCCGATCAATCAATTGATTTAGGTCTATATTATAATAGTCCAACCACTAAACTGCTCTCTTGAGTTAGTTTAATAGTTTGAGATCATATTGTTCATGGCCAGTAAACAATAAGCATTAAACACCTAGAATATAAAACAAAACATTGAAATCAATTAATTGGAATATTGAATCTTAGGATCCTACAATAGAAATTTACATCCCAACCTTTAAATTGACTAACCTGACATGGTATTTAGTTCAAACATCAAAGACTCAAGAATACAAAGCATCATACTCAAGTTTTGATCTTCAATCTTCAATTTTTCGTTGTTCTTGCTTTTCGTCTGCTCTCAGCCATCAAATTCAACTATTCTTTGAAGTTCAGAACCCTTAAACCCTAATACACTATCCTAATACTGCAGTCAATGACCAAGATAATCCTTGACCCATATCAAAACACGACTCTTGGATTCTGGTGATTGCGGCCAGTGTGCTCAGCCACTGTTTTGTTCCAAAATTTTCGTGCTGGTTACTATGGTCACTATATTGATTACCACAATAACCAGTGTGACATGATTTTCTTTGCTTTTCTAGCTTTTCTCCAATCACCTCGGTCATTCATTTCTCTACTAGGTCATTGGTTGTTCTTTCATGTTTTCAGCCTTTCTTTGCTTCTTTGTGTTGTAATCATTTCTCTGTTTCGTTCCTGTCCTACAAAAACATTAAAAACCTTCCTCAAACATCATTTTTTTCATAGAAATTCCATAAACAACACTTAACTATTCTCAAATGCAATGAAACATGCAATTCATAATATAAATGCTCATGCAACTAATTATGCACAAATATATTTGATTTCTTACTAAACTTTTATAAAATACATATAAACTACCTATAATAATGTTAATCTATTATGCAACTAACAAATATCCCCAAACTTGGACTATTGTTCGTTTTCGAACAATGACTCAAAATCTATATCTACATGTCGTACCAGATACAGTTGAATTCCTTTTCACTCATTGTTGTAACCTCAATCATTTATCCCTATAGTTTACAATTCATTAACACATCCCTAAAGATGCTCAAGTTGTCCAGATTTTCAGCTCATCCTCTATTCTTCTTCAACTTTACCTTCTCATCTATCAGTATCTCAATTATCCTAGACTTTATATGTGACTTCAATTGCCATCATATTCATAAAAATCCTCTCCTAATACCTAAGTGTACAAACCCTCCCCATGCTCTCCTCTATCAATATTTTACTCAAGTCAAGCTATAGTCAGGATCAGTGGTCTTTTTCTCTAGGTTGTAATGTGGCCTGGCTCAGGGTACAAGTGTAATAGGATTCTCATTCTGACTCAAATGTACACTCAAAATAATAATAATAATAACATATTTTGTTTGATTTTCTCAGTATAGCTTGATCCTTTCTTAATCAAACTCTTGTTTTCTTCATTCTTTCTCCTAACCTTGTCTTTATAGCTTGATTCTTTCTCATGTACTTCAATATGTACCCACATGTATACCTATACAAAAGTAAAAAGTTCAACTTTCATTGACAATACTGAAATAAATATAACATTTTTTATTTCTTTTTTTAAAACAAAAACAAAAACTAAAGATACATGTATTTCAATGTCAACATTCCCTCCTTCTTTCACATCTCAGAGTGGGTAGTATTAAAACTATGAATATACATAAACAGGTTCAATTGAGATATTCATTAAAGGATAGTTTGTTTGTATGATGTTTAGGTTCATAACAAGAAAACAGGCTATAAGGCTCAAAATTGGCTACAGAGGGTTAGTAATTCTAGGACTGGCCTTTAGGCTATGGCTTAAACAAAGATGGCCTACGTCATTTCCTTTTTTAAGTTCTCCCTAAGCAATGTTCAAGATAGATTTGATTACTTCAAGGGTCTGTGGAAAATTAATTCTATTTGTAGTTTGGTTTCTACTCTTCACTTACCTCAGTTTCAAATTCTTAATCTACCTAAGACTACAAAGTTCCATCAAATTCAAATTTCAGACAAACCACGCACACAGATTTTTTGAACATACCCTAGTTTTATGTCTTATTGCCCTATTTGGAACATCAAATCTCATTGGTTACTCAATGAAGGTTTCAATAATATGGTATGAATCTAGCCTAATTGACACATACTACATGATCCTAAAACATGCAAAACAAAACAACAAAGAAAATAAAAATAACATAAAATACAAAAAACTAAAAAAAAAAAAAAAAAAACTAAACCTGACTTGTTGAAGATGATTAGTCTTCAATTTTCACCCCCAAACTTAAATGTGCCTTGTCCTCAAGAGCACACTGACGCACACAAACAGGAGAGCAAAACATCAAAGACATTCATACAAAAAGGCAGAGAAGTTAGTCTGAAGTTCGCCAAATAACTAAGAAAACAGATTAGCTAGAGAAAGAGTCAAACATACTAGTTATCTATACAGGAATGCAGCTGAATAATAAAGAAATACATCCCAAAATGAAAGAGAAAATGTGGCATCAATCCCCAAAAACTTTCACCTCTGTAATAAAATCGTTATCATCAGCACCATCATCATCATCATCATTGCCCTTTGCAGGTGGAACAGCAGGTATTGACGGGTCACAACATGTAAGATCATATACGGGGCTAAGCAGTGTGGTAGGGGATTAGCTAGTGCCATCGCCAGGTTCTCTCTATGAAGCTAACGTGTGATATAAGCTAGGTCGTGCAGCACTGTGTGAATATTTGATGGTTGTGCAGTAGAGGAGGAAGGAGCTGCTGCAGTAGAGGATGAAGGAAGTGCTATAGTAGTTGATGAAGGAGGTGTTATGATAGAGGGCTCTAGCTCAGAAAGGCTCTACAGTAGTCTTCCTATTCTTGATAGGGGTTGTGGTGAACATCTTCATAGCAATGTGGTCCTTCATCTCTAATTGAGGCTCACCCTTTTGCCATACGACCCCTACCTGTTTACATAGCTTTGCGATCAAGGTAAAGTGAGGCAGGCCCACATTGGTCCTATCAATAGCTGACTGAATGGAGTTAGAAATGACAGAACCTATGTTGATCAATAAGCCCTTCATTATGCAATATACGAGGATAGCTCTCTTCATTGTGACCCTAGTAATAGCCAAGGAAGGTAGAAGGTTAACATAGACTAAATATAACCATACTTTGGCAACTGTGGCGAATGAACTCTTCGATAAGCTCATTGGCTTGTCATTGTAACAAATCCAGGAGGCACCCTCTACACATAGGGTCTTCAGGATATCTGTGATCACCCTAGGTTTTATAATGTATACACGTCAACATGAATTTTTAAAAATTCAGAATAAATATAAAAATGAGTGGAAACTTGTTTTTAATTATCAAAATATGATATTTAATCAAGATAAAATTTATTAGAACATTCGGATAGTTAGAAATGTGCGCGAAAAAGTGTAAAAACAGGGTACCTTGCTGCCAACCGCGGTCCGTGAATGTGAAAACCCAAAAAAATGCAAACAAACTGTGGACCGCGGTCATTGAGGGCCAAACGCGGTCAACAGTGGAAAAATTGCATGAACGAGAACTAGGTCACATTGGTGACCGCGGTCCGTGAAGTGCCGACCGCGGTCCGTAAAGGGGTGACCACGGTCCATAAAGTGAAGACCGCGGTCCATGAAGAGAAACACTGTCTAATGACCGAGGTCCAAAAAGTGCAACCGCGGTCCGTGTTCGGGCTACATATGCATTTCAGGCGCAAATTTGCTCATTTTGCACTGAAATCGCTCGGGATTCGGAGGAGGCGATTGGAGAGCAACTCAAAGGTGAGTTTTGTGATTTTTCTTGAGTTTTCTTTAAGTTTTGAGTTAATCTAAGAGTATCTATCAATAGTTATTAAATCAAAGTGGTTAAGATCCATTTTTGAAGTTGCTATTGTGGGTTTAGTGTTTGGAAACCAAGTCAAATGGGATGAACTGTTGTTTAATTCCCTTATATGTGTGTTTGGACACTAGTGTGATGAATTTAGGATGGTTATTTGGTTGTTGAAATGAAGGAGTTGATCTCATTGAAAGTGAATCCCGTTTTTGAGGCTTA
>JAJIYU010004324.1:0-24558 GCA_030144865.1 Tinospora cordifolia | reverse complement strand
CTAAATGCATATTATACTAAATATGAGTAAATACACTACATTTTCTATTATATTAATGCACATTATACATAAAATACATATAATATAATTAATCTGCTATGCAACTAACAAGGCCCGACGCCTCTTAGTAGAGGTGGAAGTGAGCATCTTCACCACTATGTGATCCTTCATCTTCAAGAGCGGTTCATTCTTATCCCAAACAACCTCAGCTCGTCTGCATAGCTCTGTGATCAGGATGGGGTGTGGCATACCCACATTTGTCTTGTCAATGGCCGACCTGATAGAGCTGGAAATGATTGTCCCAATATTGATTGGGAACCCCTTCATGATGTAGTACACTAGGACGGTTCTCTCTACAGTAACCCTGTTAATAGCTAAGGAAGGAAATAAATTAGCACAAATGAAATATAACCAAACCTTAGCATGGTCTTCATCAAGTTGATGGGCCAGTTTTTATAGCTAATCCAGGAGGCCCCATCAACACACAGAGTCTATAAGATCTCGTCCGGATCAAACCTCGGTAGGAGATTGTAGTATTCATCCGGGGAGTTTGCTGGCAAGCCATACACTTCATTAATTGCTGCCGCACTGAATGGTACCCACTTGCCCTGCACCCATACTGATGTAACCTCTCTGTCTGGTGCGTTGGCGTAAAACTCTTGGACTATTGATACAACTGTGGTAGCGGGTGCCTTAATAAGCTTCTCCCAATGCCTAACTGCCACCACTGTATCAATGCCGATGTTACACTCCTCAATCATTAACATGATGCCTCTCTCGGGGATTAGATGTTTGTTGGATCGAATCATGTTGAATCTCAGCTTGGTTGCAGCTATTTTAAAACAATTACGATCAGCGGGTGGAAGAAGCGGCGCTGGCTGCTTGCCCTTTGAAGCAGAAAGTTTCATTCTAGGAGGCCTGCAACAATAGCAATGGTGGGCAAGGAAAACAACAAGATTCATACAATAGTGCACTCAAAATGAATTGAAACTAATCAAAGTATGTTAGTTTACAAGTCTAAACATCCGAACATCAGAATTAATTATTAGACAATAAAAATTGGACCTTGAAATGCCAATTTCATCATAATCAATGAAAATAGATATGAAATGCACCTCATTACATTAAAATAAAACAGCTAACCACCTAAGATGCTCATGAACAAGGATTTGTGCAAATCTGGCTCAAAAGGACTCACTAATCATGCACATATAGATTAAAAGGAAAGAGGTTGCAAGTTATTGAGCAAGATACCCATTTGAAACAAAAGAAAACACTTATGGGCAATTCCTAAATCTATCTAAACACTCAGATAAAGCAAAGAACTAATAAAAAGTAAAATAAAAAACACTTACATTTTTACTGGAAAGGCAAAAAAAACTCTAAAAATTGGAAGGGAGACCGAAAGCCACGGAGAAAACTTAGAAATTTCAGAGCAGAAATGAGCAAATGACCGCGATCTAGTCTTAAAAAGATGTACGAACTGCAGTCCATGTATAAATTTTTGAAAGTTGCAACGGTTGGCATTCTGCTGATCGCGGTCCAAAGAAGCATTCAAACAGTGTGGACCGCGGTCCATGGACATGCAAAAACATATGTTCTGGTGACCTCGGTACATAGAAGCATATGCTTCTGATGACTGCGGTCCATAGAAATACACAGATTGTAGCATTCTGGTGACTGCGGTCCACCGAACTAGATGTTTTGGTGACCGCGGTCCATGGACATTTTTCTTTGTATACGTACTGTTGACCACGATCCACAGAACCTGTGATTCTGGTGACCGCAGTACATAGTACACAGGACCCTTTTCTCAATTTTAAGTGTCTAGAACCTATTTTTCCAATGAAATCTAAAACGAACTAACTACATGAAAACAATCATGCAAGCATACTTAAAAATCCTAAACCAATAGTGGGTTGCCTCCCACTCAGCGTTATGTTTAACGTTGTTAGCTCAATGATGATACTGTGTTTCAGTCTCTGAGGACTACTATTTCAACCGTCTACTTTGGTCCTTCGTAGAATATCTTTAATTTTTGGCCATTCACTTTGAATCTGTGGCCATCTATCAAGTTTTGCACTTCCACTGCACCATATGGGAAAACTTGAGTGACTAGGAATGGTTTTGACCACCAAGATTTCAGTTTTCCTGGAAATAACCAGAGTCTTGAATTAAATAGTAGCACTTGCTGGCCAGGTTTAAACTCCTTTTCTATGAGCTGATCATGCCATTTCTTCATTCTTTTTCTGTAAATGGCGTTGTTCTCAAACGCATCTCGACGAAACTCCTCAAGTTCAACAAGCTGCAATAACCGATTCTCACCACATGCTTTCGCATCGAAATTTAACTTCTTGATGGCCCAGTAAGCTCTGTGCTCTAACTCGTACGACAAGTGACAAGACTTTCCATATAATAGCTGATATGGAGACATGCAAATGGGCGTCTTAAATGCTGTCCTATATGCCCATAATGGATCATCCAACTTCAAAGCCCAATCCTTACGGTTTGTGCCAACCATCTTTTGTAATATTGTCTTGATTTCTCGATTAGATACTTCAGCTTGCCCATTAGTTTGTGGATGATAAGGTAATGTAACCTTGTGCCTCACGCCGTACTTGGTGAGAAGGTTGTTGAAGATTTTATTCCAGAAGTGTGTACCTTCATCACTCACAATAGCTCTGGGAGTTTCGAAAGGAAAAAAATGTTACGAGAGAGAAACTGCAACACAACTTCTGCATCATTCTCTGCGGCTACAACCTCAACCCACTTAGAGACATAATCAACTACTAGCAAGATATATTGTTTGCCATCTGAGGGTGCAAATGGTCCCATGAAGTCAATGCCCCAAACATCAAACAACTCCACTTCTACAAATGAAGTGAGAGGCATCTCATTCTTTCTACAGATGTTTGCTTGTTTTTGACATATCTCACAAGTTTTCACAAACTGATAGGCATCTTTCAACATGCTTGGCCAATAAAACCCACTCTCAAGAACATGCCTTGCTGTTTGTTGATGGCTGTAATGACCACTATAAGGTGAAGCATGGCAATCATGAAGGATCTTGTTAAATTTCAAATTAGGAATGCATCGTTGTATCACTTTGTCAGCACATCTCTAGTAAAGAAAAGGGTCATCCCAAAGATAAAACTTGCTTTCATGTACGAAATGCTTCAGGCGGCCTAGAGATAAATCTGGTGGAGTGGCGCTTGTGGCCTTGTAATGAGCAAAATCTGCATACCACGGTGTGTTGTCACTAACTTTCAAGAGATGTTCATCGGG
Source organism: Tinospora cordifolia (assembly GCA_030144865.1). Classification (NCBI taxonomy): domain Eukaryota; kingdom Viridiplantae; phylum Streptophyta; class Magnoliopsida; order Ranunculales; family Menispermaceae; genus Tinospora; species Tinospora cordifolia. Next base: position 21,273 of record JAJIYU010004324.1, on the reverse strand, counting down.
GAAAACCTCCACTATACTTCTTGGATCTGGATTTGTCTCATTGGACAAATGAGACAAGTGGTTTGCTACAACATTCCTTGTACCCTTTTTGTCTATCACCTCTATATCAAACTCTTGCAGCAGTAGGATCCACCTTATTAATCTAGGTTTTGCATCTTTCTTTGCAAAGAGCTGGCGGATAGCTGCGTGATTTGTGAAGACTTTAACATGTGATCCCATGATGTACGACCTGAACTTGTCACATGCAAAAACAACATCCTGCAACTCTTTTTCAGTGGTCTTTTGAGCATCATCCATTGTTTTGCTTGCATAATATATAGTTCTGAACATCTTATTACGTCTTTGTCCTAGGACAGCTCCGACTGCATAGTCACTAGCATCACACATGATTTCAAATGGTTCCCCCCGAACTGGTGTGGACATGATAAGAACAGATGTTAAGGCTCTTTTAAGGGTGTTGAAGGCTTCAACACAATCAGCTGTGAGATTAAACTCAGCTTCCTTTTCCAGCAAATGACATAGAGGCCGAGTTATTTGAGAGAAGTTTTTGATAGATCTGTGATAAAAACTTGTGTGCCCCAAGAAACTCCGCACCTCTCGCACCATTGTTGGTGGTAACAGCTCTTCGATGGCTTGAATCTTTGCCTTATCCACTTCCAGGCCATTAACAGAAACTTTATGTCCCAAAATAATGCCTTCTCGAACCATGAAATGACATTTTTCCAGTTAAGGACTAGGTTCTTTTCTTCACAATGAGAAAATGACTCTTTCTAGATTATGGAGGCATTGTTCAAATGTTTCACCAAACACTAAGAAGTCGTCCATAAATACCTCCATGATGTTTTCAATCATATCCGCAAATATTGCCATCATGCACCTCTGGAAGGTGGTTGGTGTATTGCACAGACCGAATGGCATTCTCCTAAATGCATAAGTGCCATATGGGCAGGTGAAAGTTGTATTTTCTTGGTCCTCTGGTGTAATGACTATCTGGTTGTATCCTAAGTATCCATCTAAGAAACAATAAAAATCATATCCAGCAATCTGATCCAACATTTGGTCCATAAAAGGTAAGGGGAAGTGATCCTTGCGGGTAGCCTTGTTCAACTTTCGATAATCTATGCAAAGACGCCATCCTGTTGTTGTCCTTGAAGCTATTGATTCTCCCTTCTCATTTGTAACCACTGTCATTCCTCCTTTCTTGGGCACCACGTGAATAGGACTAACCCATGGCAAATATGATATTGCATAAATAATTCCAGCTTTTAGCCACTTCATCACTTCTTTCTTCACCACCTCTTTCATGATAGGATTGAGTTGTCGTTGGTGTTCCACTGTAGGTTTATGTGAATCCTCCATTAAGATTTTGTGCATGTGATAGCTGGATTTATCCCCTTGATATCTTCAATTGTCCATCTTATTGCAGTTTTGTGGTCCTTTAGCACTTTTAACAATTTCTCTTCTTGAACAGGTGCCAACGAAGAGGAGATAATAACTGGAAGTGATTGAGATGCATCCAAATATGCATTCTTCAAATGTTTTGGGAGCGATTTTAGCTCTACTTCCTTAGAAGGCTCTTGAACAACTTCAGATTGATGGGTTTCAGATAATTGCTTCTCTATACTATTAAATTTCGGCGAGCATGATTCTAAAGCTAACACAACTAGCTTTTCATCTTCTATCATAACTTGAGGAAAGGACAATGAATGAGAGATACATCCCACCAATTCATCTTGAGAGCTTAATGCATCCATCACTTCGTCAATACAAGAATTTAGGACCTCCACCCTATTGCATTCATGCAAATCATTAGGGTAGTTCATTGTCTTGTAGAGATTAAAGACAACTTTATCTTCATTAACTCTTAAAGTTAATTCTCCATTGTGGAAATCTATGAATGAATGCCCTGTAGCCAAGAATGGTCTTCCAAGGATGAGTGGTATTTCACAATCCTCTTTCATGTCTAGAACCACAAAGTCCATTGGAAATATGAACTTATCCACCTTGATTAGCACATCCTCAATTACTCCTTTTGGATATGTTAAGGATCTATCTGCTAATTGAAGGGTGATTGTAGTTGGCTTGATTTTCAACATTCCCAACCTCTTGCATACTACCAAATGCATTAGATTTATGCTTGCTCCAAGATCAAACAATGCCTTCTCAAAGATTTCAGACCCAATGTTGCATGGTATAGTGACACTGTCCGGATCTTTCAACTTTTGAGGAAGTTTCTTCTGTAGGATGGCGCTGCACTCTTCAGTAAGCTTGGCTGTTTCAAAATCCTCTAGGTTCCTCTTCTCAGACATGATCTCCTTCATAAACTTTGGATAATTAGGCATTTGTTGCAAAGCTTCTGCAAATGGGATGTTTATATGAATCTTCTTAAACATTTTCGGAAACTTGGCAAATTGTTCATCTATCCTCTTTTTTTGAAACCTTTGAGGGAATGGTAAAGGTGGAGATTCAAAACTTTTGCCATCTTGAATGACACTCTCCTTGACTTTCCCTTTTGATGTTGAAGGTTCTTCATGTTGGCCCACTAATTTCTTTTGAACATCCATCTCATAGCTAACAACTCCTTCAGCTTCAATAGGTAGTATACTTGGATTTGGTGGCCTTACTACTTCTTGCCACTCCTAGTAGTCACTGCCTTACAGCTCTCTTTTGGATTCACTTGAGTATCACTTGGAAATGAACTCCGCTGCTGATTTGAGACTATTTGTGCCAATTGTCCCACTTGTGTTTCCAAACTCTTAACAGTGGCATTCATATTTCCAATCTGTATTTCAATTCTGGAAACTCTAGTGTCATTTTTGTCCACCCTTCCAGTTAGCTCCTTGAAGAATCTTGTGTGCATATTCATCATTTCATCAAGCTTATCTTCCAAGGATGGCTTTTTTTCTTGCAAGGGCTGTTGAGGTACAAAACCTGGTGGCAATTGAGCGTTTCTACTATTTGCATTATGAGAATTTCTCATGATTTCTCACTCCTGGATGATAATACTTTGGGACATTATATCCCTCTGCTAGTCCTTGGTAACCACTGAATTTGTTTATGGCATTCATTTGCTCAATGGAAGCTTCTCCATGATAGGACGCCTTGTTAGCTTCTGCAATAGACTGCACTTGTTGAGTTTGCTGAAACTATCCACCACTACTCTTTTCTTCCACCAAGTTCAATCGATGGGTTATAGCAGCAATTTGGGCATGCAAAGCACTAATCTCATCCACTTCATGAATTCCCACTCTTTTTGCTGTATCTCTTTTACTACCGTGCCCATATGCATTAGCTGCCATATCTTCAATCAGTTGAGTGGCATCTGTAGTTGACTTTCCCATCAATGAGCTTCCAGCTGCTGAATCTACCAAAGCCTTAGTGGGTGGTGTAAGTCCACTACAAAACATATGGATTTGGAGCCAAGGAAGATATCCATATTGTGGGCAATACCTCAATAAGTCTTTGAACCTTTCCCAAGCTTCGTACAGTGATTTAAAATTAGATTGCTTGAAAGAGCTAATTTCACCCCGCAGCTGATGTACTTTGGCTGGTGTGAAATACTTTTGCAGGAATTTCTGGCCCATCTCTTCCCAAGTTGTAATACTTCCGAGAAGCAAGGTTTGCAGCCAACTTCTCGCTTTATCCCTTAAAATGAAAGGGAAAAGTTTCAGCCTAAGTTGATCTTCAGTTATTCCATTCATTTTAACCATGTCACAGATTTCCATGAAGGAATTTAAGTGTGTCATTGGATCTTCAACAGCTGAGCCTCCAAACTGTTGCTGTTGCACCATTGTGATCAAGGACGGCTTCAGCTCGAAATTATTTGCATTTATCGGTGTTCTTGCTATGCCTGAGTAGTTATTGTTCAACACTGCTTTAAAGAAGTCCCTCAAAGATGCTTCTCTATGTTGTGCCTCCCTATTGTTCCCAACTCCAAAACTTCCACTATTAGCCATAGTTGGTACTCGTTTTTGAGCCTCCAATAGAATCTGATGGATTGTTTTTAGCAAATCTGGATTGTAGGGATCACAAGGACGTTTACTCATGCAAGCCTAAAACACAGAAAACACAAAAAGATCAAGTGTATTCAATGAACTTCAATAAATCTAAGAAAGATCAAGTAAAAGGCAAAAATAAAATAAAATTTTGTCTTGACTAAGACTAAACCAAGTTTAACTAGTTTTATGATACTAAACACCATATTTTCCTCGGCAACAATGCCAAATACTTGTTGCAAAGCTTGCAAGTGTACAGGTTCACTTGAGTATTAATTGGTGAGACCGGATATTGTCCTCAGGGAAAATGGTTTGATTAGTGATTTTAAATCCCAATTTACTACTGATTTGCATTTTTGATTAGTGATTTTAAATCCCAATTTACTACTAATTTGCATTTTATCAAGACTCTAATTATTAATGTGATTAGATTAAACTCTTAACTAAAATCTCTTCTAATTGAAGTAATAACTCTATTCTTAGAATTCTATGTATAATGGGGTCTAGGATAGTGAATGCCGCTGCATGACCGGTGATCCTTAGTTTTGGTTATGAATTGTCTACACTATGAGTTCTCGCATCTATAATTGGAACCCTCTCCCAAGGTGCTTCAATATTAACTAGATTTGTTTTATAAAGCCTTCTCCGAGCTGCTTACTCGACAACCTAAGTTGTGTATGCAAAAATTCTTGTGCAACTCCTTAGATCAATTAATAACCTCTTCATTAATCAACTAATCTAAGTCCACACTGCGATAATCCACACTTTAGACCTCTCTCCCGAGTTAATCTAAGGTATTGAGTTCATCATGTCTATGGCCAGTAAACATGAAGCATTATGCCAGCACAATATGAAATAATGTCTCTAATTCAATAACTGCAACTAAATATCACAAATCATGCATTGAACATCACATCCCAGACAAAGAAAAACTGATTAGCTTGACATGAATTTAATAGAAAACATTAAACTATAATCAAAGAAGTAAATCATACTCAAGATGTGAGAATAATCTTCAATTCTTGATTGGAATACAGGTTTTTGTTCTTCTCAGCCGCCACAAGTAATTCCTTTCCAGATTAGGTATTCTAGGCTCTAATAACCTCTCCTATTTATAGTCCCGCACTAAAAAAATCCTAAAAAATATGAAAATCCTGATAATCACTCAAATGACCACGGTCAGTGATGTCCTTTAGTAAAATCTGGATCCTTTAATTCTGTCCACCGCGGTCCATGCTTTTTCTACACTCTGGTTACCGCAATTACTAGATTATCGACAACGGTAATTAGTGTGCTTTCTCTATGTAGTATTCTTCTTTGGCTATCGCAATCTTCAGTTATTTGACCGCGGTCTCTTGGTACTTCTTCATAATTTTTTCTCCCTTTTTGCCTTCATATAATGTATTTTTTCTTGTGCTTCAACCTGTACCCTGCAATATACTCAATTTCCTTTCCAAACATCATTTCCTCATAAAAGAGTTAAAAACAAAGCTTATAAAGAAATTAAACAATGCAGATCCCTAACTATATCCTAATGCTAATAAGTATGCAATTCTTCAACCAATTCTCCCTTTATTTCCTATAAAATGCAATAATTCACCTAGACTAATGTTAGTTTGCTATGCAACTAACAATAACTCTGATCATAAATTAATGTCTTTATTTATTGTGTACTCCCAAGGTTATTGCTATTCTGTTTCTAAGCAAGTGTATTTATATTTTATTTTATACTTTGGGATATGATTTGGTACAACTAACAAATGTGATAGAAGATTTAAAGAAAAAGTAATATCCTTAGTTCTCAGATAGAAAGTAGGATTGATTGCACCCGAAGGTAATGATGTCTCAAGCTACGAGACAACCACATCACCTATGACGTATGTGACAGATACGAGAGCTGGGGTGTTATAAAGTTCATCTTTCTGGTGGACTTCATTGTGCTAGATATGGAAGAAGATGGTGAGATTCTAATGATTATTGGGAGGCCATTCCTAGCTATAGGCCATGCACTGATTAATGTATACAAGGGCGAGCTTACTTTACGGGTGAATGAAGATAAAGTGGTATTCAATCTTTATAAGGCTATGTAATTCCCTAGTAATCTATATGAATGCAAGAGAAATGAGGTGATATATTCTTGCATTGTTGAAGTGGTGGATGAATAAAGTTCTTAAGATGATTTGATTGGATGCATTTCTCACTCTATTTCTCCTTCCCAACCCATAACTGAAACCGAGAGAGTAAATGTTCTAGCCTTGGAGGCATATTTACCTGAGCCTAATAGCCCTCATACTCCTTTGCTTGATCCCACCCACTCTAAAAGTCTCCAAGAAGTTCCTAAAGCCATTGACTTGAAGTCCTTTCCTGATCATATAAAATATGCCTATTTGGGTGAAACACTGTCCTTACCCTTTATTCAAGAAAAAAAAATTATTAAGAGTGATTTGGGAACACAAGTCCGCTATTGGGTGGACAATTGAGGATATAAGGGGTATCAGTCGAGCTCTATGCATGTACAAGATCTTAATGGAAAAATCTCATAAACCTACAGTAGAACATCCAAGGAGACTAAATCCTATATTGAAGGAGGTGGTAAAGAAGGAGGTAATGAAGTGGCTTAAAACAAGGACTATTTATGCTATTTTAGATTTACAATGGGTCATTCTTATTCATGTGGCGCCTAAGAAGGGAGGAATAATTGTTATTAGCAATGAAAAAGGTTAGAACATTGCTTCCAGAACTACTACAGGGTGGCTTGTTTGCATTTATTACAGGAAATTGAATAAGGCCACTAAAAACGATCACTTTCCTCTCCATTCATGGATCAGATGTTAGACTAGATTGTAGGATATGACTTCTACTACTTCTTAGATGGGCATTCAGGGTACAATCAGATTGTTATTGCCCTAAATGATCAAGAGAAAACTACCTTTACTTGCCCATATGGTACCTACGCATTTTGAAGAATGCCCTTCCGTTTACGCAATACACAAGCTACTTTCTAGAGATGCATGATGACTATTTTTGCTGATATGATAGAAGACATTATGGAAATAGTCATGGATGACTTCTCTGTGTTTGGTGCTACATTCGATGGCTGCTTCTTCAATCTAGAAAGAGTTCTATCTCATTGTGAAGAGAAGAACTTGGTTCTTAACTAGGAGAAATGCCACTTTATGGTGTGAGAGGGCATTGTACTGGGACATAAAGTGTTAGTGGGAGGACTAGAGGTGGATTGTACAAAGATTGCAGTGATTGAGAATTTGAAACGACCTACATCTGTGCAAGTTCATAGTTTCTTGGGGCATACGGGTTTCTATTATTGTTTTATTAAGAATTTCTCTTAGATTACTCGTCCTCTATGCAATCTAATTGAGAAAGAAGTTGAGTTCAAGTTTAATCATGAGTGCATGGAGGCATTTATTACACTGAAGAAGGCACTCATGTCTACTCCTATTATGTCTACTCCAATTTGGAGAGAGCCCTTCGAGATTATGTGTGATGTTAGTGACTATGCTATTGGTACTATGTTGGGATAGAGATGTGACAAGATGTTCAGAGCTATCTATTATACAAGCAAGAAACTAGATGATGTATAGAAGAACTACACTACTATTAAAAAAGAGTTGCTAGTTGTTGTCATTGCTTGTGGGTTCCCATGTCACAGTGTTCATGGATCACATTGTAGTTCATTATTTCTTTGCTAAGAAGGATGCGAAATCTCGTCTTATCAGATGGATACTTCTCCTTCAAGAGTTTGATATTGAACTAATAGCTGATCACCTATTTCGTCTCCTTGGAGACAATGCTGATGACCGCATGTGTATTGTTGAATTGGTTCCTGATGAGTAGCTTCTGACTATTCTAGATGGTCCACCATGGGTAAAGCCCCTCTGAATCTATCAAGTGCTTAGCTTAAGCACTTCACACTTGAAGCCAAGTTCTATTGATGGGATGATTCTTATCTTTACCATCGATGTGCTGATAAAGTCATTCACCATTGCATTCCTAAAGAGGAGATTTAGAAAGTTCTTCATGATTGTCATTCTTCTCCTTACAATGGCCATTACAATCACTATAGGCATGCCCAACGTGTTCTTGACAGTGGGTTTTATTGGCCCACCAGGTTTAAAGATGCTTGTCAATTTGTGAAAACATGTGAAGCATGTCGAAAATAAGGTAATATCTCAAAGAAAAATAAGATGCCCTGAATATTTTTGTAGAAGTTGAATTATTTGATGTATGGGGCATTGATTTCATGGGACCTTTCCACCATTTGATGGGAAGCAATATATATTATTGGCTGTTGATTATGTCTCTAAATAAGTGGAAGTAATGGCTACAAGGAATAATTATGCTCGAGTAGTTCTCAAATTCTTAACCCACAACATCTTCTCGAGATTTGGCACACCCAGAGCTATTGTGAGTGATGAATGTACGCACTTTTGTAACCGTCTATTAGTAACCTTCTCACTAATATGGTGTGTGACAACAAGGTAGTTTTGCTTTATCATCCTCAAACTAATGGGCAAGATGAGGTTTTGAATTGTGAGATCAAGGCAATCCTTCAAAAGGCAATGGGCACAAATCACAAGGATTGGACACTTAAACTTGATGATGCATTATAAGCCTATAGGACAACATTGAAAACTCCTATTGGCATGTCCCCTTATTAGCTCATGTATGGAAAATCATGTCATCTACCATGTGAGTTGGAGCACCATGCTTATTGGGCAGTGAGAAAGCTAAACTATGATGCTCAAGCGTGTGGTGAGAACAAACTATTGTTGATTATGGAGCTAGATGAATTCCAGTAGGAAGCTTTTGAGAATAAATGTATTTACAAAGAAAGAATCAAGAAATGACATGATTAGTTGATTGAAAGAAAGAATTCCAACCAGGACAACAAGTACTCTTGTTCAATTCACGCATGTGGTTATTTCCCAGAAAACTCAAGTCCCATTGGTCTGGACTGCTTCTTGTCACACAGTTATTCCCATATGCTATTGTTGAATTGAAAAGCTTGGTGGATTTGATGCGTTTCAAGGCCAATGGTCAACTACTGAAGATCTTTTATGGTAAAACTCAGAGGAGTGCAGAAACTATGAAGCTGAAAGATTAATATTCCATATCCATGTGGAGCTAGTGACATTGAACTTAGTGCTTACTGGGAGGCAACCCACTTGCTCTTTTCATGTCTATTTATTTTGCTACATGATTGCATCTTAGTTTCATGTTATTTTATTCTCATGCATTTTAGTTTAAATTTTATTACTTATTGACATGCATTCTATTTTATTATTTTTTCGGGTTGCTATCTAGTTTATTATTTTTTTGACATGCCTCTTAGCTTAAATTTTATTATTTATTAGCATGAATTTGAGCTTATTATTTTTGTGTTAGGATGCATTTAAGTAATTAGGAGTCATATATATATGTATATATATCGCGGTAATGCACACCTTATAAAAAGTGCAATGCAAGCTTAGTTTGCTGCATTTACACTCATTGCTTTCAACATTCCGCCCAATTTCTTCTTCCTTTCTCTTTGTTCTAACTTGCATTCCAACAATTTTTCAACACATAATATCATAACCTATTCAATCGTGGTATTGCACACCTTATAAAAAGTGCAACGCAAGCTTAGTTTGTTGCATTTACACTCATTGCTTTCAACATATCGCCCAATTTCTTCTTCTTTTCTCTTTGTTCTATATTGCATTCCAACAATTTTTCAACATCACATAATATCATAACCTATTCAATTTAGTTTTCTCCATGATTTAGCATTGTTCATGTGTGTTGGTGTGTTGCAATTTGTGTGATTTTTAACAATTGCCCCTTCACGGATTGATTGCTGCAAACTCTTGTTGCTCATGCTCCCCACATCTTTGATAAAATGCCTAAATGAATTGCTACACATAATACTCTCTTGTTTGCTCACGTTTTGCTACACATTACTGTGTGTTTTGATTTATTCATGATGTGTATGCATATTAGATCATTTTGCATTGCATTTGAATGTCTACTATGCACTTATTGTAGCTCTATCCATGTTTTATTCATTGTTGAAATTACTCATTCATATGTTATTCATGAACATTCGTGTGCTTTGTATCTTGATGAATCAAGTGTGTGCTTGAATTCCTCATTGAGCTTTGTTCTCTTGAGCCTAGCATGCTCATCACCCATGCCCAATTGCTTCTAGTCTTATGCCTTGATTATGATGGGATGCATTTTTTTTTAATTTTGATTATTGTCCCTTGCTGCCACTTGAGCCTCAAGACACAATTTCCTTAAGCAATTCATGATATATGTTGCATTCTTATGCTCCTATGATTCAAATGTGTTTGGATTGGTTATTATTTTATTATTTCAGGCCACCATGTACAATGACTTCTATTGCTAGGGTTCGACGAGTACCACAACCAATGGCACTTGAAGATCAAGAACATTTTAAATCAGCCAAGCTAAGAAAAAGTTTGAATATATAAGAACTTTTCGACAACCGATTCCTGAGTGCGACATCTTTATTACTAATGATGAATGACTTCTGGGTATCAACCACATAGTGACACTGCGACACTGGGAGTCCTTCATACACCCACCTACCACGCCCATAGTATCTACTGTGCAAGAATTCTATGCTAATGCTTGCGAGCGTGATAACCTGTGAGTTTGAGTAAGAGGCCAGTGGGTCTCTCTTGATGCTAATTTCATTAATGATCTATCTAATGATGTTTCTGATTATATGAATGATAAATTTGACCCAGAGGAAGTGTTGAAGACTTTATGTAGGGAAGGAACTTCTTAGAAATGCATGAACGAGCACCCAATCAGTTTATCTAAGAGTTCCTTCATAGTTGTTGCCAAGGTATGGTTGTATTTTGTCTGTGCAAACTTAATTCCTTCATTTTCAATCAATAGGGTTCCAGTGGAGAGAGATGTCATGGTCTACTATATCATCAAGGGGATTTCAATTAATGTGGGCAAGTGCATGTCCAATTCCATTTGTTACTAGATTGAGAAAACCAATGCTAGTTTCCCACATCCTACAGTCATCACTCTTCTTTGTCAACAGGTTGGTCTCACTTGGCTAGGAGGTGAGCCTACACTTAAGCTTAAAGATCACATCTCAGTTTGTATGCTCACCACAACTCCAGTTAAGAAGAGGAGAGATTTAGTAAGTGCTTCCACATTTGAGGCCCCTCCCATGCCTTTAACTACCATCCCTACCATGCCTCCAACTGCTGCCCCTCCTTATTGTGCTTCCCAATTAGAGATTCATGTGAACCTACATGGTATAGCTAATCTCCATTGCTTATTTTATCTCTCCAATCCTCAACTACAACAGATGGTGCTGCTTCCATCTTGCTTGGCTCCCTATTTAGATGGTAGTTGTTGTAGCACTCCTACAGAGGCTCATGACGATGATCATGAGGATGAGGATGATGCTTCTTTTAATGATGCTGATGATGAGATATAGTATAACTAGGCTTGAACTATTTCTTTTATTTCTAGGCTTGTACATATACTTATTTTTTTACTGACTCTACAAACTATTATCCTTGCTACTCGCTCTTCTCTTAGATGTTGCCATATGGATATATTGATTTCTTACTTATGGATGTTGACTAATTTCACTTGCTATTTGCTTTTCTTTGCATGTTCTAAGAGTAATTCATTTTATGCATGTTCTGTGCTGGAGTATTTTAAAAATGTTTGTGCTTCAAGTGTGTTGTCTTCAAGTGTGTGCGTATTGTCAAGTTGTGCTCTTGAGGATAAGACACAGTTTAAGTTTTGGGGTGCGCATTAAAGAAATATCTTCTTCAAATTTAGGTTATGGTTCCTTTATATATATATAATCATGCCACAAAATCATCCATTTACATAGCTATTATTGAAATTCTTTCATTTCATGTAGTTTATTTATTTAATTAAGGTTGATGTAACCACTTATTAGCTTTAGGACGTGAGCTTGAACACATGGCGCATAAAGGTGTCATTTAGGCTAGATTCATGCCATATTTTTGAAATTTTCACTGAGTGACCTATGAGATTGAAAGGTCCTCTAGTGTGATGAGACAAAGAGTTAGGGTACTTTCAAATAGTTTGTGTGCTTGGTTTGTTCAAAATTTGACCTTGACAGAACTCTTTAGTTTTAGGTAGATTAAGAATCCAAAAACAAAGGAAAGTGAGGACTGGAAACCAAACCACATGTGGAAAGAATTTCCTACAAACTCTTAAAATAATGAATTCTATCTTAAGCACTACTTAGGAATGACTTTCAAAGGGAAATGATGTAGGCTATCATTTTTTGAGTTTTAGCCAAAAGACCAATCCCAGCACTTTAAGTCCTTTGTAGCCAATTTCGAGCCTTAAAGCCTATTTTCTTGTCATGAACCAAAACATTATATAAACGCTCTATCTTTTTATGCATATCTTTCCTCAACCTATTTGTGTGCACTCATGGTTATAACAATACTTATTCTGATGATATTAAAAAGAGAGGATGCTGACATTAAGATACATATGTTTTTAATTTTGCTTTTGCTTTTATTGTTTAAAAAAGAAGGAGAAAAGAAACATATATTTATTTGGTATTTCAATATTGTCAGTGAAAGTCGAGCTTCCTACTTTTGTATGAGTGCACATGTGAGTACAAATTGAAGTGCATGTGATTAAATAAGTTTGGGAAATCTATGAAAACATGGTTGTGAGCATAAAAGAAGAAAACAAAGGATTGAATAGAAAAGATCAAGCTACAATGAGAAAATCAAACAAAATAGGTTGTTATTATTGCTATGAGTGTACACTTGAATCATAATTAAAATCATGTTACACTTGTACCTTGAGCTAGGCCACATTACAACCTAAAAGAAAAACCATTGATCTTGACTAGAGTTTGACTTATGTAGAGGATAGATACAGGAGGACATTGAGAAGGTTTGTGTACTTAGGTACTAGGACAGGATTTCTAGGAGTAGGATGGCTACTACAAATCACTTACAAGATCCAGGAGGATTGAGTTGCCGACACATGAGAGGGTAAAGTTGAGGAAGAATGGCGGGTAGACTGAAAATCTAGACAACCAGAATGGCCCTAGGGACGTTTCTATGAATCACAAACTATAAGGATGGAAGATGGAGGTTGCAATGATGAGTAAAAAAATTTAACTCTATATGGTATAGTATGTAAGTTTTAGAAATTGAGTCATGGTTCGGGGATGAATAATAGCTTAAGTTTGGGGTATTTGTTAGTGGCATTGCATACTAATTAATTTATATGTATTTTATATATGTTTTGTATGGGTTAGATAGGAATTAATACACATCTATTTATAATTAGGTGCATGAGAATTTATATTAAGATTACATGTTTTTAGTATTTAAAGAATTTCAAAACAGATTTTATGTACTTCTAGGTGTGATATAATGCTTAAGAAAGGTTTATAGTAGTTTATTCAGATACAGGTTAAATGGGTGAAGATACACTGGTCGACACTAAGTAAAAAAAGTGAAACTAAAGGCAGAAGATGACTAAAACCTATGAATCTTTGCCCATGAAACAAGTCCAAGCAAGTGGCCGAACATTACAAGCCAATAATTAGGAAGGAGCAGCCCAAATGAGGATCCAACCCAAAAGTGTCTAAGCCTAAGCATTCAAGGCCCATTCATTTCACACAACAAGCTGTAAATCGAAGAGAACGAGAACCTGTGCTAGTACCACAGTCCAACGATTGAGGTTGGCATAATTGTGTGTGAAAACACCGTGTTACCACGATTCTATATCACGATTTTGCGGTTAGGGTGTTAAATTAATGTGTTGTGTTAATGCCTAATTAGGGTTCCTATGAGAAAAACTATAGATAGTTCTTGTATTAGGTTTTACATTATTCAGTTGCTAGTTTCATTTCTACTAACAGCCGAGCAGAACAAAGAAAGCACAATGAGGGGAAAAAAAACAGAATGAACAAGATTAGAATTCTAGTATGATTTTCTATTTGTTCAATTCTTTGATTTGTGATTTCTCCACTATGTATGGCTAAGTTCTTTTGATTTCTAGGATGTAATTTAAATTGTAGGACCCTTTGATCTTTGTTTTGATTAATCTATTTTGAGGTATTGTTTTATATTCTATGTTTATTGTGTCGGATCAAGATCTGTTGTTTACATCGAGATTTTGGTAGGTTATGTACTCTCAATTTGGTACCCATCTCCGTCTCAGTACAACATTTTACCCATAGACCAATTGTCAAACTGAGAGGGTGATTCAAATGTTAGAGGATATGCTCAGATCGTGTATATTGGAGTTTGGTGAGACTTGTTGTGAATATTTATCTTTGTGTGAGTTTGCTTATAATAACAAATATCATGCTAGTATTGGTATGACGCTTATGATGCTTTATATGGTCTACCGTGCAGATCTCCAACTTGTTGATATGAAGTTGGAGAATCACAATTTTTGGGACCAGAAGTTATTGCAGATCATGCAGAAAAAATTAAGCAGATTAGACAAAATTTAAAGAGAGCCCAAGATTGTCAAAAGAGTTATTTTGATAATTGACATAGGCCTTTGGAATTTGTAGTGCGCGACCAAGTATTGTTGAAGGTTTTTCCTCAAAAAGGTTAAATGAGATTTGAAGTGAAAGGGAATTAGCTCCACGCTTTGTAGGATCATTTGAGATTCTGGAAAGGATTGGTCTAGTTGCATACAGATTTGTTCTACCTCAGGTGTTCATAATGTATTTCATGTGTCTATGTTAAGAAAGTAGTATCCAGACCCGACACTTTTTGTAGATTTAATACAAATATAAGTTGGGAATGATACTACATATGAGAAAAAACTTATTCAAATTATAGCCAAAAGAATACAAAAGTTGTAGAACAAAGAAATTTCATAAGTTAGAGCCAAATGACAATTCTATGATAATAAAGAACAAACTTAGGAGCACGAAGACAAGATGTGGGAGCAATTTTTGGATCTTTTCACTACTTGAGGCATGTTCCTTTAATTTAAATTTCAAAGACAAAATTTCTTAAGTTAGAGAGATTTGTAACACTTCATATTTTAATTTGACATAAAGTAATTTAAATGAAAGTAAATATGTATAAATACACGTAATTGTGCGGACTATACATGTACATATGTGTTAAAAATACATATTTTGTATATAAATTAACTAAATTAATTATTTATTGAAAAAACATCATTTTTGTATAAAATAATAATAATAATAATAATAGTAATAATAATAATAATAACAGTAGTAGTAGTATAATTAATAATAATAAGTTAGAATTATAAACAAGGGGTATATATATATTTACATTAATATATAGGTGGTGTAAAATGGGTTACAAAAGGAAAAAAATACAAATATGGATGTTGTACGTTGGTGTTGAGAGAGGTTGCAAACAAAACAAAGACAGAGATAAAAAATAAAAAAATTAAAAGAAAAATGAAGCTTATTTGGATAATGATATGTGAGGTATGATGAGGGCAAATGAGTAATTTCATTTAACAACCCATGTGTTTAGTGGGATGGCGGGTTGGTTTTCTCCTCACTTCGTGCTTTTATATGTTGCATGCCAAGAAATGAAAATCAAACAAGAAAGGAAAATGGAAGGGAGAAAGTTTGGTTTTTTCAAGGATTCAACGTGCGAGTAAGCTATTTCTCTTAATTCTTATTACTAAAATGTCAAATAAGTCACTTACTATGATCTTAACGGTATAATTTTTTATTATAGGTGATGTTTTATAATGGTATCCAAAAATAGGGTATTACTTCATCATGAATAAAACTTAGTAAAAGTTATACCAATACACTTCTCATGATATGTAGATCATAGATATATAGTTAGTTTTTATTTGTTTATCTTGTAGACACCAAAATAAATACTCAAAGTTGAATAACTTTAAAGGGGTCTTTTGGGTATGCTAAACTTTAACAAAATTCTAATTAAATTTTATAAGAAGGTAGAGAATAAAAATTCGTACTCATCGACATCAAATTCATGAATTTTAGATATTAATTAAAAATTTTATGAATGATTGACTAATTGAGTTATTTATAAAAATTTAAAAAAATTTAAAAAATTAGTAAAAATATAATTGAGAAGCTTATTTCTTTTATTTTCTGTTATAAAAATATTTTATATGAGCAAAAAATTAATTTTAAAAGTTATTGAAAATATTTAAGTTAACGCACATCAATACGTTGGGTCTATTGCATGTGTAAGACTAAATATGAAAATTAAATATGTTAGAAATTATTTATAAAAATGAATTGAATTTGATTTGTATATATTAAAAAATTTTGGATAAGATAATTTTTGTAATACCCTAAGAGTTTTCAAAACTTTTTGAATAATATTTAAAGTAAATAAACATTAATAAAATACTTAAAAATATAAATTTTAATTCTAAGAGTCATGAAAAACCAAAGACAAGGTCTTAGGACCCAAAAGGTGAAATTTGACCTTCAGAAGTAAAATGATAATTTTACCACCTAAGGGTAAAATGGTCGTTTCACCTAAATACTGACATACATACACAAATAAAAGCGACTTATCAATAATTTACATAAAATAGAACATTATTACAAGAACTAGAAATTTTATTAGAAAATACTATAATTTATTTAGTAAAAATTAATAAAATCAAGTATATGTGTACATAGAGTATATTATACATAAAATAAAATAAAAAAAAGTTATTCAAATTTCATTAATCAATAAAAGATTTAACAAATTAAATTTTGGTACACAAGACATAAAATAAAATTAGAAACTAGGGAGAAAATGATATAAAATAAGTATATTTAGATGTATAAATGGGTGTAACATTATATATAATGTATTTGCATGTAAAATCAAGCCCAATTGCACACAAAAATAATAAAAAATGCCATCCACTTCCTTTCCCACGTCCACTTAGAGATTAGGAAGCAAAGAGTTTGATTTGGATCAAACACTACAAAGATAGCAAAAAAAAAAAAAAAAGAGTCCTAAATACACTCAAACTCTTTCTTATCCTTATCAAACAAACCCAACTTCTATTCTAATCTAAAAATGGCGCCTCCCACATCATTCTCCACCTAAATGTCGACTTCTCTCATTCTATTCCCTCCTCTAGTCGTTCCCACATGTTAACACAAGAAGAAGCTACACAAAAGTTGAGATTTTAGGCCAAGAATCATCATAAATTGATTCTACAACATCCCTTCTCTTCTTTCTTTCTCCATTCTTTTCCACTCCTTAAGTGTTGATTTCCTCCTCCATCTTTTGTTCTAGTCGTCCTATAACTTCAGCCATAGAGAAAGGTTAAAAAAGTGGAGATTATATGCATTAGATCACCAACAATCCATGCTATGATGTATCAATTCGCACCATAATCCCTAAACCTTCTTCTCTTTTGTTTCTCCTTCTTTTCATCCTCTTAATTGGATAATTCATTCTATTAGGAATTTTTGAGATCTCCTATTTCCATCATCAAAACAGAAATGTCAATTAGTCCAAAGAGGAGCCAAGAACTCTCTTTTAAGGTATACATTACCAACTCGATGATTTATGTAACTATTGTAAGGTATAATAGTTTTATTTCTTTCTATTGGCAACTTTTTAATTTTCAGTAATTAATGTTAGACAATAGTAATAATAATGTAAAGGAAATAATTATAAAGAGAATAGAAAAAAACCAGACTAGAGGCTTGCGTGAGCAATATCCTAAGACAAAATTTGTTCCCTTCCCGAGTGCTTGAAGACTATACAATCTGTCTCCTAGGATACAACTGTTCAAATCGAATTACAGTACCAAAATTCGATTTTTGACAAACTAGAATCGATCAAAAATTTATGGAATTATCTTCTTTTTGAATCAAGATTGTTCTTTTCTGTAAATAATGTATTATTTATTAAACTAGAAGAGGTGTGTTTGAATTGATACAAATTTTCAAATAGTCACCAAACTAGTTAACAGTAAAAAACGATCAAAAACTGTCTTGAAACAGTTAATGGCAGTTTTAATTCGAAAATTTAAATTAAAAAAATAAAATATGAATGAATCAAAGACCAAGGCCCCAAGGCCCAAGGCCCTTGTCTTTGATTCATTTAAATAATGTATTTCAAATATATCCATGAATATGGGCCCAAGATGAGCCCATTGTCTCTTTTAACTTCCAACCAAAGAGACTATTACATTATTTTCTTTTATCTAAATTATACCTTTTTGGTTTTACCAATGTAGGACTATTCAAAATTATTTATTTCTATTCAAACATAACTATTTTTTTCTAACAATACCCCACATTTGAATAGTAAATAAATAAATAAATAAAAGAAATTGAATCAATTCCATAAATATTAGAATATATTATATATCAGGACAAGTGTCTTACAGACTTAAACTTACCCTATTGATATCATACCGAATTTACTTGGTAACACAGTAGATATGTTTGATCTTGAACTATTTACCTAAGAAGAGTAAATTAAAACAATATGAATCAAATATATTATATATTTTATTATTCCATTTTATAAGATTTTGTTCATTTTGGTCCTAAACATGTACCAGATTCATGATAGCTTTAGAGAACTAAGCCATATTCATTCTCATAAATGCGACCCCACATTTACTATCATATAGGTGACATTAATTTTTCTTACACTAATGGCATTAAATGCGTTTAACATAACCTATTCATCAAATATCACACACTAGTTGTAGAATGAGTTATAACGTGTGTTTAACTTATTGAGTTTCACTCAACCAGTTTGTCTATTGAACATATACCATGGGATCTCCAATCAGATAGGTTAGGTTTCTGCCTAGTGAAATTCATTGTATTGGCTTTAAACCCATTCCAATAGATGCAAACTTAGTCTGTCCTCTGTTTATTCCTTAAGTTAAAGGATCAACAATATTTTCCTTTCAATTTATATATTGTAACGAAATTATTCTATCGAAGAACAACTGTTTAATTGTACAATGTTTGCGCCTTATATGTCTTGATTTGCCATTATACACTCTACTTTTTGCTCTTGTTTGAGCTGCGATATTATCACAATGTATGCAAATTGTCGTTACAGGTTTAAGCCAAACTGGAATGTCTTCTAAAAAATTTCTTAACCATTCTGCTTCTTCAGTAGCTTTATCTAATGCAATAAACTCAGACTCCATTGTTGAGCGAGCTATACAAGTTTGCTTAGAAGACTTCCAAGAAACTACTACTCCACCTAATGTAAAAACATATCCACTTGTAGACTTAGTTTCTGTATTATCAGAAATCCAATTTGCATCACTATATCCCTCTAAAACTGGTGGTTTCTATTATAATGCAATCCATAATTAAAAAATATTTTAAATATCTTAACACTCTGATCAAAGCTTCCCAATGATCGTGTCCTGGATTGCTAGTATATCTACTTAACCTACTTACTAAATAAACAATGTAAGGTCTAGTAGAATTCATTAAATACATCAAACTTCCAATCACTTCAGAATATTCCAATTGAGAAATTACATCTTTCGTATTTTTCTTTAATTTGCAATTTGCATCAAACGGAGTCAAAACAGGTTTACAATCATATTGATTAAACCTTTTCAATATTTTCTCTACATAATGTGATTGAGTTAGTATGTATCCATCTATGTTTCGTTTGATTTGAATCCCAAGGATTACATCAACTCTACCTAAATCTTTCATATCAAAATTTGATTTTAACATTTGTTTTGTAAAGTTTATAGTACCCTTATCAGTTCCAATTATCAGCATGTCATCGATATGTAAACATGATAACACACATGAATTTTTCATTTGTTTTATGTAAACACATTTATCACATTCATTGATTTTGAATCCATGTGTTATCATTACGTGATCAAATTTTTCATGCCATTGTTTTGGTGCTTGTTTAAGTCCATATAGCGACTTAATAAGTCCACACACTTTATTTTCTTTACCTTTAACCACAAACCCTTCTGGTTGTTCCATATATATTTCTTCATCTAATTCTCCATATAAAAATGCGATTTTTACATCCATTTGATATATATCCATATTGTATAAAGCAGCAATAGATATTAACATCCTAATTGATGTAATCCTAGAAATTGGAGAATATGCATCGAAATGGTCTAACCCTTCTTTTTGCTAATAACCTTTAGCTACCAAACGTACCTTATATTTGTCAATAGTTCCATCGGCTTTCAGGTTTTTCTTAAAAATCCATTTGTAGCCAATTGGTTTGATTCCAAGTGGTAAATCAACTAATTCCCATGTATGATTATGTAAAATGGATTGTACTTTACCGTTAATAGCTTCCTTCCAAAAAGGTGCCTCTGATGAAGACATAGCTTCCTTATACGTTTGTGGTTCATTTTCGATTAAGAAACTTATAAAGTCTGGACTGAAATTCTTTGGAACTTTTATTGTATTTCCTCTTCTCTGTTCTCCATATTGTTTTTGAACCTCTGAAGTTGATGGTTTTTCATATGTTCGTTTTATTGAAGAACTTGTTTTTTGATCTTTATAAGGAAATATTCCTTAAAAAAATTCAGCATCAATAGACTCAATAATAGTCTTTTCATGAACATCATTAATATTAGATTTAAACACCAAAAATCTATATGTTGCACTATTTTTAGCACAACCTATAAACACACAATCAATGGTCTTTGGTCCTAATTTAGTTCTTTTTGGTAAGGGCACTTGAACGTAGCTAGACAACCCCACATTTTCAAAGTTTTATAAGTGGGCTTTTTGTTTCTCCAAATTTCATAAGGAGACTTATTAGTTCTCTTAAAAGGTACTCTATTTAATATATGATTAGCAATAAGTACAGCTTCACCCCACAAATTATGTGGTAATCCCGAACTATTTAACATGGAATTAATCATATTTTTAAAGGTTCTATTTTTCCTTTCTGCCACACCATTAGGTTGAGGTGTATAAGGAGTTGTAGTTTGATGTGTAATTCCATGTATTGCACAAAATTTAGAAAACAAAGTGGAATCATATTCTCCACTTCTATCTGTCCTTATAATTTTTATTTTCTTGCCTAATTGATTGTAACATCCCAACCCCCACGTTCTTTGAGTTTTGGACAACCACCATTATTTTGACGGTAGACTTAACCCATTAGCGGGTTGGGCCGGTGTTACTTTACAAGTGACACACACTTAACTTTCTATTTTTCAATACCACATGCCTTAGAATAAATTCAATAGTACAAATTCACATTTAATAAAATCAAGGCAATTAAAGGTAAAGAAA